>VZSF01005824.1:0-55459 GCA_013398295.1 Chionis minor | reverse complement strand
GGAGTGTGTCTCGGAACCGGTTCGGCGCGGCCCGGCCCGGCGCGGCCCGTGTTGATGTTGTGAAGCAGGCTCAGGGCGAAGGGATTTGTCTCGGCCGCTCACCCCCCGGCTCTACATGTTCGCTGCACTGAGGAGGAGACGGAAGAGGAGCCAGCCCCCCTCCCGGCCCGGATTATTGTTGTTATATTATCTCCCCTCCTCCTCCTCCTGCTCCGCGGCGGCGGCGGCGGCCCAGCGGCGGCGGCGGCTCCTCTGAGGAGGGAGGGGGGCGGATTTCTCTCCCCCTCTCTCGGATTCTCGTTGGATTCAGACGCCGATTTGCTCAGGTAATCCCCCCTCCTTGTCTCCCCTTCCCCTCCCTGCCCTCTCCAGCAGCGGGTCGGGCCTCCCAGCCCAGGCGGCCCAGCACTGCCGGGAGCGGAGGGGATTAGCTGTTATCCGGGGTAGAGGGGAGTGAGTGGCAACCGGAGGTGTTTATTTCGCAGCCTCCCGTCCTGCTCGCTCGGGTTTGGCGGCGGAGAGTGGTTCCTTCCGGGCTGCCGGGAGGCCCAGGCCCGGTGGAGAGCGCAGGCCCGCCGGCCAGCGCCTTTACTCCAGCTCGGGGATTAGAAAGGCGAAGCGGCTTCTCAGTGACAGGCCTCAACCCGGAGAGGAGCAGGAGGAGGAGGAAACAATACAATTAGCCGCAAATGTGCGCTGATCCTTTGCCATATTTACAACTTCGCCAGGACGAGGAAGGAAGGTCCCAGCGCAGACAGCCCTCTGAAGTGAGGAAAGGGAGTAAGTGGAGGAATAGGGGAAGAGAGACAATGTAAAATACCCACGAACAAAAATACCCCCTCTCTTCGCTGTTCCCTTCTCCGTCTAACCCAGCTGCGTTCAGAACATTCAAAAGTTCGCATTCGTATGGGTTTATATTGTGCAGAGGTTTAATCTCTAAGTAATATAGGGATTCATTAGCGTGTTCATCACTTAGTATATTTATAGCATAAAACCAGCACTTGTGGGATGATTGACACAACACGGACACCTGCAGACCCAGGAAATACAGATAGGCAAGCATATTGTATCAGGTACTCCACACAATCTCAGTGTCTATGTGCTGTGTACATTACAGGAAAACGTTCTAAATTCAGAAGAAATGCTGTTTTGTGCTTCTAACAAACAGAAAACGGGAGAGGAATCGTGTAGAGTGCTGCGTTTATGACATTTAAGGGACTATGGTGCAGATGAGATCTTGCCCAAAATACTCGAGAATCAAACGCAAATTTAATTAAGTGAAAAGTCAGGAATGCTTAAAAAGTGCTATCCTTTCTTGTCGGGCCGTATCACTTTGAGATCCTGAGAATGTTATTGGCTGTTTGTGTCCACGATGTTTGAATATGTAATTAGATGTCATTTTAACAGGTCAAATGTGTTTTGTAAATGGCTGTCGATTAAGTGTCAGGTCTTTATAAATAAAGTGGTAGGTAATTTACAGTAAAGTAAATCTCGGACTTACATGCGGTAGAGTTGAGAGTGTTATTAAAAATTGAGATAGATTTAGAACAGATGCCCTGTGAACTAATAAAAATACTACAGAAGTTATGTAATTGAGGGAAATTTTAAGATACAAACTTTCATCTTTCATACAGAAAGGAAATTTGTAAATGGCAAGCAAATACCAACATTACATAATTTGTTTATTTTTCAGCAGGTTTTTTAGTTGTTCAGGCAGATCTGTTGTAATAATAAGTGGTTAATGTATCTAATAGAGTAACTTTGTGGTGTTTTGTGTTTAGAGTATTTATAATAAAACCGTGCTATCATGCCTCTTTGGATGCCCTGATACATGTTTAAAAGGGTGAAGTTAATATAGCTGTCACGTAGAAGGCGTGTTTTTAATGCTGTAAATCCGTGTAGTAGTCAGTAGCGTGTCCGTGATTTGTATTGGTCAGGGAGCAGTTTGAATTTTAAAAAGCCTGAAGATCCTGCTGAGCCCCAATCCCGGCCTCCCTCCCTCCCACTAATCTCCCATTCCTGTCTTTGTGCTGCCTGGTCCTGTTAGACACTGTTTGCAACAGGGCCTCAGGCCTACGTGCGTGGAGAGGAACCATTTACACTTCGAAAAAGCAGTTTTTTAATTTTAAACTTTGTAAATTGCAGGGGGAGCCACTAGTTGTCTCTAACTGTCCCTATCTCAGTGTGTAGCAGCAGAATTAGTTTTCTTTTGGTCCGTAGCGTGCGTAGAGGCCGAGCGTAACTCTGCTTTACAGGAAAGAAAGGACTGTACAGAAGTAGTTGTAGTTCTTGGGTAGTTTTCATCATCAGGAAGCGACATGAGCTCTAGCGTTTCTTTTGTCGTCTGTTTCAAACAGCTCTCGTTTTAACAAAAATGGGCTTGTTAAGCTAACAGTAGTGAACTTCTCTGACTTATTTTTCATTTAAGGAGGTTTGCTTTAAATATGCCAGATATGAGCAGGAAATGAGCTACTGTAGTTATGTAGTTCCTGTCAAGTTTATCTTGCCAGTGTTGCGTTTAGGGCACCTTTTTTTTTTTTTTTTTTTTAAATTTAATCAGAAAGCATGCGCTTTTTCAGTATGAAAAATAGGTTTGTTTATAGAGGGAAATTTGAGATGCTGTCTAATTGTGATTTGTAATGGGTTTTTTTGTTTAGTTCTTCTGAGCCATATGTGATTAATCCTGAATTAGCTGCTTTACCACAGTTCATGTAGCTATAAGTTTCTTTATCTCAGAAAAAAATATATTTATCATCCCAAAATAATTAATGTGGAACTCTTTATAAAATTCCTTTTTTTTTGGTTTATATTGTACTTTTTAGCACGTTTAAGAGTGTGTGTGTGAAGCAGGGCTATGTCACTTTCATACTACCTTTTCTCTGATGTTAGGAGTTTATACTGGTCCACTGATCTTCACAACAGCTAGCTGTTTAAGGAGGATATAGTTATTTATTCGTGATATAGAAGTACAAAATTAATTATTGTCAAGATACTAGTTGTAACAATTATTTTAATTGAAAGAGGAAAATACTTTCTTCTTGTTGTCTTTTATTTTGTACTTTTGATTACCTTGTACATTTTAAATTTGTTTCCTGTGTACAGGTTTTATTTCTTCTTTTTTCTCTCAACTTCTTAAACCTTTTACCTGAAGTTATTCCAACAAAAAATCTTTCCCTGAAGCCTTTTGCTGTCTTCTAAAGCTGTTTTTAAACAATAAACGCATAGGAACAGGTATGCCAGTAAAATAATTTATTTTTTACATTAGAAATGTTTAAATTTTGATTTAGGAGAAATAACAGGATCAGAGAAGCAAAATACTATCACTGGAACCCTTTGCAGATCCCTATTCTACATAGGAGTACAGGTACCCCTGTGCAACCTTATTGCATGTTTGAGACTCCATGTACATTAATTTCAGATGACTCTTCTTGCAGAATCAAAGCAATAGATAATAATTTCCTTGAGATAGAACCATGGGGGTTTTTGTTGTGTTCCTATAAAGATTAAGGTAATGCAGCCTTAATCCTAAGCGTTTCATGTATATATTACTCTACAATATAAATAAACTGTATATTGAAGGATACTAGATGAAAAAAACAAAGTGTGAACTGATTTGAACCAGGGATTGGTATAACAGGTTTCCTATAGCAAATTTCTGTGTGTTCAGCAGCAACTATGATACTTCTGTGTGTATATTGTAGTGCAAAGTGTTAAAGTCATGATATTGGATTTATATTAACACTTCATAAATATCACACAGGATAGGCAAGGTTAGTGGATAATTGCTTTAACTAGAGAGAAAAAATATACTTCTATTCTGAATATCTACACCGAGGAAAGAAATTAAATCTTCAAATTCAGAAGCTTACGCTTTCTAGAAATTATTCTAGAGGAATGTATAATATGTGTGGAAGTGAATGTGTGGACACTTTGACAACAATTATGACCATATTTAATTGGAAAAATAGGAGTAGTGGTAGCCTTAGAATTTGGTGTCTTGTAAGTATGAGGTGGGCCTTCCAGTGTTAGGGTAGCTATTTGGTGTCACAAAATACTTAACTAGAAATATTTAACACTGAAAAAACGGCTGTTTCAATATGATACTTCTCATTTTCAATCTTGTTTTTCATATGCTTTATTATAAGTAATACAGGTTAGGTTACCTTCTGATTTTGAATCATCAGCAGTAATGAACACTCAATTGCGCAGATATACCTACAAGGAAATGCTTGAAATTGATGATAACCTGTGTATTATTGCTAATAAGCCTGTACAACAACAATCCTTTTTAATAATTGAAACAGAAGTCCTTTTGAAATGACAATTGTTAAAGGCTTGTATTCTAAAAACCCTTAATGTAATTCAACTATATTTTTGTTTTTGTTTTCTTAGTGTTACAAGCACACTTCTCAGTAGCTCCTCCTGACCCCTGAAGTACATGTGAGGGAAGTGCTTTATATTGACATCTGCTGCACCCCAGGAGTGAGGAAACTGTGTTTGAGGAGAATGTACAGGACCTATATGACTTGTGTCGCACTCCCTGTCCTTACTATGCACTATGGAAAAATCTCACTAGCAGAAGGGAGGAGAGGAAGGATTTTGGCCCAGCTGTGTGTAGAAACGAAAAGGAATTCCAGTCAAATCAAACATGGTTGTCGATACTTTGCTTGAATGTTTACACAAATAACTTAAAAAACCATAAAATTGAAGACCATTTTTCATGTTAAAGTCAAAAAAATTCTATTAAAGTTCATTTTTATAGCCTTTAGTATTTGTATCAGTTGGTTTTAAGTGGTTTTCTAATCAGAGATCTTAAAGTTCTTTGTATAGGTAGATATTTTAATTTTTGAGATTACTGCTGTGGTTTGATTTGAAGCACTTTGATTTTAGTAGCAGTGTGTATGTGTAGACATGCAATTCATTTTAAAGGAGCAGTGTCAAAAAATGCTAGGCTGCAAAGTAAGGGTCTGAAATAAAGAAACAGCAGGCTGAGATTACAGAAACAAATGCAATGCAGCCCCCTTCTCCGTAAGATGGGCTTTTAACTACATTATTGTATTCCCCCATTCCCTCGCAGCCCCAGTTCAATGCCTCATAGAGTGCATGGGAAACGACTGGTATACTGTGATAACCTAGTTTATATATTTGTTTTTCTTTGTCATTCAGTGCGCAGCCTGCTGCCTTATTACCTGCAGCATACATCCAACTCTCATGAAAGCTGAAGCATTTTCATCTGTTAATTTGTAGGAATTATCTCAAAATAAATATCTGCGCTTCACAAACATTAGAGAAGTTTTTTTTTTGCACATCTGTAAAATATTATTTCCATTTTACAGTTGGAAGACTGAAATTGAGTCAAAATAGTGAGTTTTAAAAGTGCTTATAAATCTTGTGTAATTTGATATACTTTATTCTTCAGATTTTCAGCATTACTTTACAGCACTTAGTAAGTTCATAACATTGTTTTCTTTGACTTTGTTTGTGGTTGTGAGTGCACTGCATTTCAACGTATCAGGCTCATTGTTTCTTGTGCTGGATCCCTAAGAGGTATAGAATGGGTTTTTGCTGATGACCTTAAACATCTATTAGGTTTCAGCTGCCTTGATCATGCCAGCAGCTGGAAAAGCATAGACTTCTTGTTCTGAAAAATTAAAAAAAAAAATTAATCACCTTCCATATTGTGAAGAACCAAAATCTCTTTAAAGTTTACCAGGAGGAACAGAGGCAACTAACAACAGAGGATAATAACACAAATCCCGCAAGTAATTAAGTCGCTTGCCTGCAGTATTTGAGGCAGAGATGTGAAATGTTACTGTGTTAACTTCCAGCAGGAACTAGCAACCCTGGAGGGTATCCTAAGCATTGGTTATTGGCTCTTGGGGTTAAAACTCTGCCTCTTAAACTGGTAATTGTTACAGTTGGTGTAAATTGGTTGAACAGAAACCTCTGCAGCCTAGTGGTCAGACCATTTCATTGCGATGTCAGTCTGTTGTCCAGCTGCTATATGGCTCTGTAAGGAAAGCGAGACTGTTCTGAAGTGTATTAATGCATTTCCCGCCAGAACATTGCTTTTGGGGTGTATGAAGTCCTGTCCCAAATGCCTAATACTGTATTGGGCAGAGAAGTTCTTGAGCTTTTTTCTCCCCATATAATTTTTTTATGTCATATGCTCTAGGGATGGACCAGCGGCTGTGAGTATATTATGGGACAGAGAGAATAAACAGTCCTCAGTCTTTTCTTTTTTCCTTTTTTTTCTCTTTATCTTTACTTGTAGAGAGCCCTCATCAGATGCTATGTACAACAGATACCTTAGCACCTGTAGAAAAAATACTCTATAACTTGCTTTTTGTAGTCTAAAATTTAGAATAACTTAGAAAACTACTTAGAATTTTAGAAAACTACTAAAATTTAGTAGTGGGAAAATTTTGATAAGGCTCTAGTAAGACTGTCATGAGAACTCATGGGGAGTGTTTTGTGGAGATCTAAAATTGGTTTAACTTCAATTTTTAAATTTTTTTTTTTCCCCTAAAGGGGAAAATAAAAATCTGCCTGATTATTTGTTTGTCAAATTTCTAGTTCAAACTGAAGAGGTATGATTGCTTTTTACTACATGAATGCTAGGTTGGTTGGTTGGTTTGTTGTTGGGTTTTTTGTTTGTTTGTGTGTTGTGTAGGGTGGTTTTTTTTTCCTTTCCCTTTTCTAAGTAATGGGAAATGGATTTTCTTCTACTGGCATGCTCAGTGATGATTGTTTCTTCCTGGCATTTTCCTTAAAACTCATGCTGAGGCATAACTGTAACACAGAAAAACTTCAGTGTATCCTATTAAAATTTGGCAGTTACAAAGAATTGAAACATTGCTTAACAGAGTTACGAGTCGACTTTAAGAATGCATGTTATTCCCTGCTTGTTTGGTTTGGTATAGGTAGGACTGGTAATGACTTCTCTCAGTTTCCTGACACTTACTGTTCAAAAGCACTAATTTTTACTTCTGACTTTCTAAACTTCAGTCATTTGGGTCAAAATCTTCCATGCTAGGTGACTGCCCTTTATTGACTGATTCTTTTAATAAAGCTTAAAGCTAAAATAGTTCACTGGCTCCGAAGTGGTCATGCTAGCGGGAAAAAAAAAAAGTTAAAAAATTATTTCTGGCCTTTCCTTCAAGAAACTGGAACAGCCTCATTCTTTGGGAAGGGAATTTAAAATTTAAGAGTGAGGTGACTTTGCGTTAGGGATGTGCATTGTGTTGCCATTTGAAAACCTGTCCAAAAATTGGACAAGTGTCTGAAAAATTAACTGAATTCTCTGATTGTAGGCATTAATGTTGCAAAATTTTGTATGAATAATAGGACTTTCCTAATAAGTACAGTTCTAGGCAGAGAGATGTCGTACAGGCTCTTAGTTTTCTGGTGTCCGTTCTCTGTGTATCCACAGTGCTGATTTGTTTGAGTGTGGAAAAGGTAAGAACTGAGGTTGCAGGTGGCTGGAAGGGTGAACGCACAGAGGGGAAGAGTGCTGGAATGGAACAGGTCTTGCACAGGATGGGGAGAGAATTGGAGTTTGAAGGGCAGGAATTGGGAGGAGGGTAGGACCTTGGAGTTACAAGGAAGTAATGACTGAATGGATAAATCCAGTCAGAAGTGACTGTCTGGCTAAAGGAGCTGGTGGGGCAGATACAGGTGTCCTTAGCAAAGATGGAGGAAAAGCTGTGAAATGGCCCTAGCAAGAAGATGAGACAGAAGAATACTTTGGAATTGGGTGCACAGTCAAGGCAAGCAGTTCAGGGATGGGAATGGGTATGATGTACGGAGAGAGGCCAGAGAGGAGAAGAAGAACAAATTGTATGAGAGGCTAGAAGTACTACAAAACAAGGATTGGCTGGGCAAAGAAGCTTTGTTTCATACGCAGGAATTCATTGCTTGAATTGTCTTTTTTTTTTATTTATTTTTTTAAATGGGGAAATCACAGTTAAAAAAAGAAGCTCAGAAATGTGGAGTACTACTTGTAAGAACAAACGACAGGGAATTCTGTAGTTCACATTACCTGTGTAGTCAGCATTTGGCATCTTTGTGAATTCACTGTGGTAGTCATTAAGTCTGTCATTGCTTTTTTTCTTACAACAGGACGCCTGGTTCAGTGACTATATGGAATGAATGTAGCCTCTTTAATGGAGTTGTTTGTTTTTAAAAACACAACAGGTTAAATCAATTGTCTGCTAGGATTGGGCTTAGATATTCTAGATTCTGCTGTGGGGAAAGGGATGGACTCTTGATATTGCTTCCAGTCCTGTCTTTTATGATTAGGTATTTTGATTTCTCTTTGGTGTTCAGTCTGTAGACCTTTGCCTTAATCGCAGCACATCATTAAGTCCTGCTCCAGAGGTAGGATTCTTAATTTCCTCATGGGTTTTTCTGTGACATGTATTGTAACATTGGAAAGCTTCACAAATACTTGTTTTTTAAATGTTTTTGAGCACAGTATGTAGTCATGCAAGTTGGGAACTGAGATGCAAAAGATGATCTTTGTAACTTTGGAACTCTTAACTGGAGCAACTGTAGGACCTGTCTTTTAAATTAACTTTACTTTTTTTTTTGTATCATAATGTGTGTGGTAATATTAGAACAGATTTTGCATGTTTTGGTTACAAATATGACTAATCCATGCTTCTTCAAATTAGGCTTCAGAGCATGCAGGAGAAAAGGAACACAGAAATATTTACCGTTAGTAATAGAGATAGCATGAGATTCCCAAGTGTGGTGTTTTTCTATTTCCGGCTATCTGATCTGCAGCCTCTTTCCCTTCATACTTCTCTTTCATTTTCACTTGAAGTTGGAGAGTCATGTATACAACAGACCTTGCAGCCTTATGAATAGCCTCTGATTCATTTCCAGAGCAGATCCCTCCTGTAAGCTGAATGAAGGTTGGGCCTGGGTGTGGGAGGGGAATGTTACACAATTATATAATCCAAGGACTGTGTCAGAATTCTTGAGCGCAAGGGGCATTTATTAACTTTTGATTGACTGTGCAAATGTGATCTTTCAGCCTGAGGGTGTGCGGTTTCCTGGTAGAAAGATAGAAAGCTTTGAGTTGATACACAAAAAAAGTAGCGTTTGGCTATTTGTTCATGTCCACTTTTCCATGTTGAATGTTCTGTTTTAGAGGTTTTTTTGAAGTAGGTTCTTCAAGATTTTTAATGATGCAATTTTAACATACGGAAATGCATTTAGTATAATATCTTCTTAAGCATTGCCTTGTAAACCAACTGCCACAGCGCAGTAAGATTTTTAATCTTGATTTCTACATCATAAAAAGAAATTGGAGTGAGATCAAAACCGGACTTTGTTATTGTGATACTGCTGTTGAACAGGTCAGCCCTTGAGCACCGATCAAAAGTTTGAGATGTGTGAACACGCAAAATGGAACTCACAGCTCCTGTAGTGCTGAGTAAGGGATCCATATCGTTTAGTCAATAGAAAACACTGGAGAGAATTTTGCCTCCTGAAAGAGATCTTAAATCAATTTATTTGATAATCATATACTGTCTTTCAGGTTTTTTTGCCTGGTCTAATTAATTTTCTTTGCACTGTGGTGTGGTACTCCTTTGACAAGAGAAGGGAATGTTCGCTACCCCATAGAATCTTAGAGCCAGTTGAAGACTCTAATGGCTAGCAACAAATGTAGGTTTGAACCTCCCGCTACTGAGGACGGTTTTATCATCTGTGTGTTTGGTATCCTGAGTAAGTGCTCTGACTCTGTCCTGCTGAGATTTTGAGTGAAGGGGTGAAGGTGGTGGCTAGTATGCAGTGCAGAGTGGTCAGTTTTGTGTGTCAGGCATGTGCAAAGCATGTGTGTGACTGGACTTTCCTGCTCTGAAGATTCTGCCCAGGCTTAGGTGTAAAACAGGTGTTAAGCTGATGAGTTCTGCACAAGTAGTGGCAGTTCTGACTTACAGTGAAGCAAAGCCATAGGTGAACTTTCCTGGTGATAAAGTGACTAATGGCTTAGAGAGTTGTAGGAACACACTGTGCACTCTAGGGTCACTATTATAAAAGATTACTTAGAGTTATGGCTCTGCATATTTACTCACTGGAGTAATTCCCTCTGGTTCTAGCATGATGGTATCTAGCATGATGTAAAGTTTAGTCATGTTATTTACAAAAATAGATAATTTATTTTTACCACGGAAAACATTAAAGTATTTGAGAAATTACAATAAAAATTGGTGTTTTGTCTGTAATTCTCTAAGTATCATTACGCAAACAAGCCGTCCTAATGCTGGAAGGTAAACATTCTCAGTTTTCACATCACACTGTAATCTTAGCCTGCAACCTGGAGAAAGAATAATGAAAGCTACTTATTTAATTTGGTGCCATGTTAAATGATTATGTTGAATTAGTAGACTTCAGAATACGAGTTCTCTCTTTTTCTGTGAATGTTTGTGTTTGTTCCTGAGAAATCCTTTTTCTGGGCTCAAAGTAAGATGTATGATGTCACAGGATTAAGCAAGTTCTTACTCACATCTTGATAAATAATTAGCCAATGAAGTCTTATAAAAAGCTCTGTAGATGGACTTCTGAGGATACAACATAACTTGTTAAGTCGTGATAATTTGAAGTTAACTGCATGCTCAGCTGTAGTGGATGTTCAATTGTGTATATGTAGCCTGTGGCAATTGCATGCAATGATTTAATTTAACCCTGTTTCATTGCTGGCTAAGCGAGGTTGAATTAGTTTGCATTTTTCATGGCTAAATGTCTATGCACAATTATTGAAAGTCAACTGATGCACAGTAACTTGAGAGTCTGGGCTAATCAACTTGCCCAAATGTGTCTGACACTCCATGTAACCCAATGTGGATTTTGGGAGAGAACAGCATTTGTCTGAAACAGAACTGTTGAAGATCTCCTACCTGCACCTAATTACTGGTACAGGTGTAAATTTGATCAAGTGTTTTGGGAAGAACAGTAAAAATGGCTGAAATAGCTCATTGTAAAAGAGGCTAATTTTGAAATCCTCTTAGAAGATACCATAAAGCTTGGTATAGATATAAGCAGATAACTATTTTAAACTAAAGCAGAAAAACCTTATCAGTTTTATGATGATAAAGATTACATGTTTATGCTATTTTGTAATGAAAAACAAAGAAAAATTAGAAGATAAACGCATTTTAGTTATAAAGATGACCCTATAGAAGTAGCATCAGTTACCAAGGACATTAAATTTGCTGTACAGAACTTAGGGGTTTTATTAGTAAAGTGACATTCACCTTGATAAAAACATTCAGTTGTTTCATGTGCATGATTATGATGAATGAATATTCTGTAAATCAAGTTACATACAGGTTCATTAATGGAGTTGAGTGTCAAATAATGCTTTAAAATTATACTTCTGCGAATGGCTTGCCTTCAGTGGGTTTACACAGGTATAATTACTTGAAATTGATAGGTATCAACGTATTTGCTTCCTGAAATAAGTTAAAATTTCAGTTGAACTTCAAGCAGTAAGTAGTCTCTAAAAGTTAGGGTATTCATATACAGTAAAGTATTTATTGTTGAACTCAATTATTATAGTAGCAAATAGTTTTGGTGCACACAAGACTATTTAAGAAGCATTTTTGTTTTTCTTTAAGTAATATGTAATCATTTTGTATGTTAGATTTACCAGATTAAGACCAACAGTAGCTTTCCTGATTCTGTTGTAGTTACATAGTATTGTTCTTCTCATAGTAATTATTAAGTATTTTATGAATCTGTAAGTTAAAGATATTTGTAGTTCGGGGGGAGGGGTGGGTGTGGGTTGTGGCCTGGAGTGCTAATAGCTAAGAGGTAGTGGTAGGCTCACACTTGTGATTTCTTTACAATAACTTTCTGAACTGTGAACGTAGTTTAATAAATTCAGCACTTATGTAGCTTACAAACGCACTCATCAGTGGTGTGTTAAGGTGGATGTTAATTAGCTTTAGATAACTAAAATTTTTTTATAATTGCCTGTGTAAAAGGGTTAAATATATGATTGGGCCATAGCTCAGATACTTTTCCACTGAAAAGGACGAAGTCCTGTTTGAAAATTTGCTTTGAAGTAATTCAGAAATAAGGAATACCTGGTTGTCAGCCAGTATTTTAGAAGATCTAGAAGAGGATGTTTGCTGTGAATAAACAGTAGGAATAATTAGCAGTGGGGGGAGCTCAAGTTCCTTGTAATATGAACCTGGAAAACACAAATGTAAATGAATATTGGATTATTTGAGGTAGCAGTTTAGTACTATACAGAATACTACTGTCAATATAATTTTTTGTCTCAGGCATAAATATTATCATGCGTGCCAAAGCATGTGGACGGTAATGTCAAACACGTGGCCTGGGAAGGCCACTTGTGGTTTTGCATGCTCTAATTTATTGTCTCCCATGGCAACTGTTAAAGAGAAGAAAGGATTATGAATTGGGATGTGCCCCTGGATCATGTCTGGCGAGTTTAATGTGGAGAGTTTAAGTTTTTTTTTTGCGGAGGTAAACAGCCTGTTGCCTCAGGAACAGATCTTTTCCTTGTTGCTGCTACTTTGCTGCTTTCTTCTCAGTTGTATGTTTTATCACAGAGGTTGGTGATTACACTACTGGAAAACAGGACAGAAACTTGGTAGTTTGACAGCCTGGATGAATAGCTAGCAAAGGACCCTGTCCCTAGCTCTCCAGGTGCCTGGGCATCTGATGTAAAAAGAAAAGGCTGAGAACTGGCTAATCCTTATTGCTACTTTAGTGTATGTCAGTCTTGATGCAGGTTGAAGGTAGTCGAGGCCTCATCTGTTTCATCTGCTTCTGGTTTCTGTTCAAATTCTGTGTGAATGAAACTAGAAGGGTATCGTGCTTCATTTTTCATGCTTCTGTATTGCCAAAATATTCCCATAAAAATGTGTAGCCTCTGGGTCTCCTTTGTGCTGAAGTAATTTCCAGTTTGGAAAAAAAGCACATTGATTCTATTCCTTCTACAATAGGAAAGCTCGAAAGAACTGGGAATCTTCTCCAAAATGAGCCTGTGACTTGTGAAATAATATTTCTTACTGGAAAGATTGGGCTACCTCTCTGAAAGGCAGGTGTCACCACCTGCATCTCGGGGAAGGCTACAAAGATTAGCTTTATTTTTCCATCAAAGGTTCTGCCCCAGAAGTATGTATTTATAACAGTGCTGTGGCTTATATCTTACTTCGTACGTAGTCGTTTTCATTCGTTAGTGCATCACGGTAGGCAAACAGCTGTAACTTTATTTTTCTCATAATAAGGTAACCTGAAATAGGATGCTTATTTTAGGATATTTTAAAATGTTTAATTTTTAAGTCATTAAAAGATACAGTGATGACAACCCAATTTCATTGGGGTTTTTGCGGTTTTTCAACATAGTTAAAGCTCTTTGTGACACTTCCAATATAACTTCCCCGCGTTTTAAAATCCATCCCCTTGCTGGAAAAAAGGAATACTTCATTGCACTTCAACAAATTACGAAAATAAAGTGCTCAGCATGCAATTGTGTAAATTCTATTAAAAATTAAGATTTGCTGAGTAATCTAGTCTTCAGTTTATTTAATAATCTGATTTACCTGCGTGGTCGGTTGTGGTTGTTCATGTTCCTATAGCATATGGGCTACACCCTTCGCCTTAGCAACAGTCTGCACAGTAGCGCTGTTTGAATTCTGTAGTAGAAAGCTTTGTATTAAAGCCTTAAAGAAGTTGAGGGCTATAATTAGCCTTGCCTTTCACAGATCCTTAAGAAAAGGAGATGGTCTTCATGTGGAGTGAAGTGCTTGGAGAATAAAATATGTAGAAGATAAGCAAAACATCTGTAGGTTGCATACAGGCAGGGTTGGAAGGATTCAGCGTGGATTGTCTCGGTGTGATCTGGTGAGGACTAACCTAACCTTCATGAAGCAGTTCTTGGGCATTCTCCATATGCCCATGGCATAGGCAGCTCAGCAGTTCAGTCAGTAACTTGGAACTGTGTCCCTGCCCTAAGACATGCTTCTCTTTTATTTTAGCGTATCACTTCAGAATTTAGAGATCTATTTATGTGGATTTTTATTAGATCAATAAAATGGTATCTGCAACTCATAGAAGTAAAGTCCACAAATGGGAAAATGCAATTTTTGCTTGTTTCAGTCATTAATTGATGACCAACTTTCTTATTTTGGAAGGTATGATTTGTATAAGTAATAAAAAAATACTTGTCATATATTAATGAATAGAGAAGTAGTAGCAGTGCATTTATCATCTCTGAGGTTTTACCAGTCGCTTCTTTGAAGAAGTAATTTTAAGAACACTTTTTTCTTTTACTGTGTGGCTTTTTTGCCATGTTTTTTATTTGTGAGCTTCATTATCTCCTTGCTTTTCCAAGTGAGAACTTGTATATGTGACATAATTAGAATGTGCTTTCTGGAAAGGCCATGTGAATACTTCAGTACCTGAAGTTGGGAACAGGCTTAACTAAACCAAAACAAGCTGCTCTTACACTGAGACTTAATTTTCTGCATTTCTTTGATGTTGGTTGAAACAGCCTACTTTTTTTTAGAAGTATAATCCTTTTTCGTTAGTAAAGGCTTGTTCATCCCTCCCCTGTCCCACCCTCCCCCCAGTTTTGAAATTGACTGTTCAGTCACTCTCATAAGCCAGTGAAGAAGCCACCTAATGAAGGCCTGGGGGTAGGGGGAAATAAGTGTCTTTCTTGTGCTGTTTTACTTTGGAGCATTGACAGAAGAGGTTGGTGGGATGGAGTATGGGGTGGTTTGTACGTTACAACAGATTACCAAGTGAGAGCCTTGCAAGCATGTGATGTGAACAAGAGAAAAGGGCTTTCTCATCTTGCAAAACATGAACACACGTACTTTGGCTTGAGTGAGGTGGGTAGGTTTGTGGGAGAAAACTTGATTTCTGAGAGTTTTCTGAGGAGGGGGTGTTTGTTGATTTGCAATAATTTATTAATTTGTTTTGCAGTATTGTAGAGTTGATTAAACTTATTTATAAATTATTTAGGAATACCAAACTTCAAAGTATGTTACTAAAATAGATCCTGAGAAAAGTTTTGGCTTGTTGGAAGATGATAACAACTTACAAATTTCAGTATAATAGAACAGATAACTCTGCATGGATATTTTTTTTCCCAATACATTCCTTATGTCCTTGGCTTTTGGGGAAATATGGATTAGCATATATGAATAGGTTGTCTTGTTTGCTTATTTGTATTTAGTTTTAGCTTTAGTGTGAACTAGGGTGAACTTTCTCTCTGTATGGTATGTTGTAGTTTTTGATGACACTCTACTCCGAAGCAAAATAAAAACAATGTATGGCATCTGTGATCAAATTTCTGGAAAAGTTATGTCCGTAAAAATACTTAGGTTGACATTTGAAAACAACATAGTGATATTTGTGGGGAAAAAATCAAATGAAAGTGTACTAGACCTGCTATTAGAATGTAACTGAAGTGTTTTATTTTAGAAATACTGTAATGGTATAAAGCTGAAACACCTTAGTTCTGTTATTTTAAAATAAAGTCTATTTAAATGGAAGCATTTTCTAAGCTATATCCACTTTAACAAATGACAGTTTCCAATGAAACATTCTAATTTTAAAAATTTTCATTCAGTTTAATGGACAGCTGCCTGGGAGAGAGGATCTGCATAAATCCTTTCTCTGTAGCCATTAATGGTGAGGGAAGTGGAATTTTCACCAGTGTCTCCCCTGCACTTCATTTATAGGTGTTTTATATGCTGTAATGTAATCTGAATAATGTTCTTAAACTTCTGGCTATCAAATGATTTCTCTTTTGTACATATATAAGATAGTAGCTGTATGATTTCTTCCAGATTTTGCATGTACTTCTTGCTTTTCCTGTTATTTTCTAGATCCTATCACAGTCCACTTCAGAGAGCCTTAGACAGCTTTGATCTCATGGATTATTTTAAATTTTGCTAAATAGGCAGGTTTACTAAGAGGTTACAGGAGGTAGCTAGGACTTTGGAGGAGTTTCAGTTGTCTTGGCACTGATGTGGATTTTTTTTGTTATTTCTTTTAGCAAACAAAAATTCTGTCTTTAACAAATGTGAATTTAGAAGATACAAGACACAGAGGGCTAAGGTGTCTACAGTTCAGTTTGTCACCTCTCATCCATAGTACTATCTACTGTATTTTTTTTCAGGTTGATATGACAGGACAGTGGTCACATGGTTGTCCAGCTTCTAATCTTCAAGACTGCTACATGTAAATTTCCTTAAGCTTAAAAAAATGCACTGTATGTGCAGTGATTAATTATATCAAGCCCAGCTAGGGAAATCATGGTAATCAACAAAGTATAACTTTACAGATGAATTTTCTAATTTCTTGTACTATAAAATTGGCAGGCTAGTTGTACAACTTTGACAATATAGTAGTTGGGGAGCATAAAAGACCATTAATAGAAGTTTTTGTGGATAATGTGAAGTTAAGTTAGTATCTCTTCTCAAGAGTGCGGGAGTTTGAGTGACCATGCTTAGTCAGTGCACGCCCTATCCTGCATTATTGAGTTACTTTGTTTAGTTGCTTTGTTTACCTGAACAGTAATACTTTCTCCACAATAGGTAGAGCAGGAGTTTTGAAAGTTATTAAAATTAAACTAGTTTATTAAACTAATTTATTCAGAACTGTTGAGTTGTAGTGAGAAATAGTTGATATATAGAGCCATGATATTCTGACTTTCTGGAACTGGAAAAGTAAGGAAAATGCTTTTATTCAAAATTAATAAATAAAACCTCTCAAATTTATTTACTTTTCTCGTGGTAAGAACCCTCCATAACACTGCAGTTTAATTTACTTCTGTGAAAAGGCCAGTCTCTAGGAAGTAGATTAAAAATCTGTGATAGTGCTGTTGCATGCAGTCATTACATAGTGACTGAAGAGTCCATTCTGGATTATGTATTTTCCCCCCTCCTCTTGTTTTGTGTTTGAGGTGGAAAATGTAGGGCTTTATGTGGTTTTGGTTTAAATCGTGTTACCAAATAGATTGTCATATGCAAGAGTTTAACTGAGAAAAACACTAATGGAATCTGAAGTCCTCTAATAATTTTCTAGTTTTACAGTTTTTCTTCTCTTAAACTTCATTTTGGTATTGCTTGTCCAGCCACTCTTGTAACTGCAGATATAATTTGCCTAAACTAAAACAGTTCTCAATCTAGGTACTGTTACTGGGGAAGTATAACAGGCCAGAAATTTTTATGATGGACTTCATAGCATTAATCCTGCCTGTGTTATCTCTCTGACTGTGTGTCTATACATAATACAAAGAGAACTGGCAAATGTTTAATTTGAAAAACAATGTGAGTACCAGGAAGAAAAAAAAAAACCCAAAACAACTATCAGGCAGTCCAGCTGTGACTCTTAACAAAAAATGTCCCTTCTTATTTCTAAAAAGCCTTTCAGAATATTTGATTATTTCAGTATGATGTCAGTTGACTTTCGGTCTGCTTTCTGAAACTATGGAGGACATGTCTCAGTGTGTTGGAAATTACTTTTGTTTTTTGCTTTATTATAAAGATTTGTCTATCCAGCTGAGTATATTAAACCACTGAGTATGAGACCAGACCATAACATTAACAGTAATGACATTACTTTTCTCTGAACTTCAAGTTACCTGTGTAGTGTAATTTCTTAGCTTTTCAAGTTCCTAGCTTGAAGAGCAAGTGAGTAAAACATGGTAAGATGATGTAGAAAGTGTTATTATGAAAGCAAAAATCCCAAAGCTTTGCAACATTTAAAGTTTCCAGCACCTTATCAGCAGAGACCAATTTTGCACCCTTTATCTAGTCAGCTACCGTACACAGCTTACCCAGCTTGTACCTTATGACTATAGAAATTGCATGACTGATATTAAATTGTTAAGAAATGCCTTTTTCCACCTACTGCTTGAGAGGTCTTGGTTGCATTGGGTCAGAAACCCTGACAATTAGTTAGCAATTTATTTTTTTTTTTCCTTTTTAGGTTAACCACTAGAACTGCAATACACTGTTTTTGGGAAATGACATACAAACTGATATTTTTAAAGAATGTGTTCTTACAGTCTGTCAGTTAAGCTTTGCTTTAACCACACATTTTAAATTTAACTTTGGATTTACCATTTGCTTAGCAGGTCTCACTGAATTCCTGTGTAAGGTTATACCTTAGACAAATTACACTGTGATCTCCAAGTCACTTGGCGGTGCTTGATTGAGGCAGTCTCAAAGATTCTCTCAGTTTCTACAGCCAAGACTGACTTAGAAGGCTTGCTCATAATTTCTCAGAAGCACCAGATGCAGGACCATGCAGGCTGAAACTGGTAAGCGCGAGGGAAATCTTTCTTAGCTGACATAGGCAATGAAGTTGCTTTTCAGAGGTATTGAAACAACAAACAAGTGTTGCAAGTTTAACAATTAACTGGAAAAAAAAAATAATTAATGACAGGCTTTTGGATAAGGGGTGTTTTCCTTTCCACTGGGCATTATCTAACATTGGATCTGTTCTTAACTGAACTCTGTTGCTAGTGGAGCTTATAGTGAATAGTACGAAAACTGATGTGGCCTATGATTCTTACCGTTCAGAAAGAAAGAATAGTAGAGAAAAAATTCAGCTGAAAATGTCATAGTGTTAAAACTTTGAAGTGCATTCAGTAACAGCAAAATACTGGAAGCAATTTTAAAGCAATGTTCTCCCCAGCCAATTTTTTTGCTTCTCCAATTTTGACTGTCCTTGGTTTTTAAATCCTTTTCAAGTTTACTCCTGCAAAGATCTCCATGTGACCAAGGATCTGCAGAAACCATTCTGTTGCACAGGTATTGCAAGACTTCTAGTGAGCTAAGCAAGTTTCTGCAGGTCAGGTAATGTCTCGGCAGCTTCCATCCCATACAGAAGGTTGAAGCATCCTTCCTTCATCATACAAGAGTCATGCAAAACCAGTGGTACACTGGTGGTCACCTTTATTTAAATGACCTCTCTTTTTCTTAAGGTGTGCCTTCTTAACAGTACAACAGAAATACGATGAATACCTACATTGGCACAAAGTGTAGTAACTGCATCCAGTTGAGGCCAACTATTTTCTTTAGCTTTCCTCTCTTCTCTATTCGGTGGATAATCTGACCTCCAACGCCAAAATGTTTTCATGTTTTCATAATACAATCTTCAGATTGCACATGCTGTGTTCAGAACTGTCCCTTTGTAATCAAGGGGAAGAAAAGCAACAGAAGCAAACCATATCAGAAGTTACAGACTTTGAAAGTGATTGTTCTTAGTAAACTTGATATGTTTAATTTTGTGATGCTAATTTCCAAAAAGATGGAAAGGAGAGAAGGGATAAGGATGATGTCATTGTGCAAGCCTTATTCTTTGTTTACAGAATTCAAGCATAAAACTTCTTTGCTAAAGGCTGGAAATAACTAACTACAATTTAATGGGCAAGCACCCCTCCTTGTCCACCACGTCTTCTATTGATCATGTGTCTTTGCTTACCACCTTCTAAAACTCAGACAGCTTTCTGCTCCTTGACAGGCCAGTGTCAGTCTGACAGTCTGGAGGATGCATAAATATTTCTGAGAAATATTGCTACTCAAGCTCAGGCTTTACTTGCCTCTTCATAAAAGAGCTACTTATTTTCTAGTATTCACTAGTGCTGTTAGTTGTGAATCATAAATCATACTGGGTCATTAAGCTTTTTGAAGAGGGTTACCTGACAGTGTTGGAGGTATTGCCAAAATATTCCTGAAGTTTCACTCAGAGGCTGTTGCTGCTTTGAAGGCATGTATGCATAATTTGTAGTTGGAAATCAGGCTGTCCACTTAGTATAATTCAAATTAGAGAAGAGCTTGCTCTTAATACCTGAAATAAGAATCTGCACAAAATGAGCCATTTTCAGTGGACAGTGAGGGTTAAAGTCAAAGTAAGCTATATATTCGTGAGTGCTGTCTACGCAATGTATGCAATGGGTTAAATATCTACATATTTTACAGGTGTTTCAGACCTCAGCTGTGGGTTGTTTTCAGTGAGTCTATTCAGTAGACCAAAACTTCCTTTCAGTGAACTGCTAGGGGTTTATTGGCAAGTGAAACATCAGGTGGAGTTTGAGTTTGTTTGGTTCTCTGGAGACCACCACGGGTAATTTTTGTACAGTATAAAAATAGAAGTTGTGATAATTTTTCTGACTTCACAGTCTGCAGTAGTACTAACTTGGTTAAGTTTTAGGTGTTTTTCTCTACAGTAGTACCAGTGAAAATGGCCAGACCTTGCCAGTGTTGTTAGGCTGTTGCGCTGCAAAACAGTGTAAGGTAAAGTTTAGTGGATTCTGTAGAACGACATGATAGGAATTCTTCAGTGACCTAGGTCTGTTTCAACAGTGGATGTTACAGTGATTGTATGTCTTTATTTTGATGTGGATTTAGTATATGTTGTTATTTTAAATCCAGCCTGTTTCGCATTGTTCTTGCACGTGATTTTTGACATACTGATGCTTATCATATAGTTATCCTGCCAGAGCTACAGATAATGCTAGGATTGTACTAGAATAGCTGAGAGCTTTTGTCAGGTGTTTGGGACCAAGTAGGGTGTTTGACAGTGGAATAAACATTGAGATGGGAGTGTTTGAAGTGACCAGTTTCCCCATATAGACCAGCTCTTGGTAAGATGGTAGCAACAGCTAAAACAAAAAATAACATGCTTTAGATCACCAGGTATTTTCTGTAGTACTTAGAGATGAGAAGCCTTTCATTGGAGAGTCATTTTCATCATTGATGATCAAGTTCCCATGACCTTTCTCTGTTTGGTTTTTGTTTTGAGTTGTGGTTTGGTGTGGTTTTTTCATGTGTGTGTGTGTTTTTTTTTCTTTCTTTTTTTTTTCTTCCTTTGTAGCTTTTTGCCCATATATGTGTCAGGTACACATCTCAGGTTTAAGTTACTGCCATGTAATATATAAGAATTTGGAAATATTGGCAGACTGGACAGAAGAATTCAGTGCATCTGTGCTCTCAAAGATTACATCACTTTCTCACCACTGTTTCTACTCATCTTGAGTACACTACACTACAGTGTTGGTCTCCTCTCCTAAGGGAGCAAAAGGAAAATCCTAGTTTTTCTTGGTGTTTCTGTAGTAATAGTTTCCCTTGATCTTTGTGTGAAGCAGTGGCAACAGTGTGGAATGAAACCTGGCTAATGAATAGAACTGAGAGAGAAGGAAAGCAGTATGACATAGAATAATTGAATTTGAGGAAAGATTTTTCCGAAATATTATTTTTGAAGAGTTGTTGGTGGCAACCGTAGTAGGAAAGGAGGCATATTTCATTTTGCTTTAGCGGCTGAAAATACGCAGAAGGCAGCAAAGGGAGATAAAGAAACGATCAGTGCCTTTCTCCTGTTTCTCAGTCCAGCTCTTAATTGCATTAGAAATTTAAAATATAGATTTCTTCTTGAGTACCCCCTTTCAGAATAAGATTAGGTCATCTCATTCTTAGCCTCCTATTTGTGTACTATATTGTCCTTTCTTGTTTAAATGAATAATGAATCAGAGACAGTGCTGTGAGAGCAGTAGCTTTCAGTGACAGTAAACCACTGAAACAGTTCAGCTGTTACTTGGAACTTTATCCTGTGCTTTGTGTCAGCACCTTTAGTGCTACTACTTTACCTCACTACAATCAGAGCATCTCTAATTCTCAGATTGTCCTGCATTTATTACTTGGTGTATTAATTAGTATTCCTTTTTCCTGATGCATTAATTTAGAGGAAGTCGTGGAACTAACTTTTGTCAACGGATCATGCTGTTTCTTGCTTCAGCTTTTCTGTTTATGTGCACAATACAGTAAGCTGTTTCAATTCATTTATATTGTGATAAATTCATTTATATTGTGAGTGGTCCAAATTAAAAATATATGAATAACAGTGGGGTGATTCAGACTGCTGCTTCTCGGTCTTTAATCCAAACTTAGAATATGAAACATGTATTTTGATAAAAATTGCCACACTAATGCAAAGACAAATGAAAGCTTCCTGATTTACTTTACAAAGCATATGTTTTCTAAGACTAAACTTTCATTGTCAAAGTATGATACCATCATGTTTTTGTATGTTGACAGAGGCATATTTGCACTTTTACGATATATCAGTTGTAAAGCTGCAGGGAGTCATGTGCAGTTACCATAGCTCAACTGATGCACTGTAGCCTGAAGAAGAGCCCTAAGCCAGAATATTGACAATATATGGATAGAGGACATCTCAATGACCACAGTTCTTGTACTAAACTAAATTAAAACTCATTCAGTGTTTGATCAGGAAAATAATAAAATCCATTTCTGAAATAAACAGTTTTCAAAAGTGGTGAAGGAATAGCTTAGCTTAGCTGCATGAATGCCTAATAAACCAAGAGTTGCGGTATCCTTTCAGTCTCAGGAAAGATGGGATAATTTGTGGGTACATAAAGCAGGTAAATACAGTTATGTTTACAAGTTTATACAAGTGGGGTATACAAGTTGTACCTTGTGTATGACAATCGGCAAGTGTTCCGTGCTTTTCAAGGAGAGTATTGTTTGAAAGAGATTTTGGGGTGGAGAATGCAAAGGACTTGTGGTGAATCTAGGAAATGTAGTTTGCGTACAGAAGACAGAACAAAGCGTTTGTTGGTGTGAAAGGGGCAAATGGTAGAGGGAGCTGGCCTTACTGGCAGTGTGGAGGAGGTGGAATGCAGTGTGATGTGAGACACAGTGTGTAGGTGACATGTAACATCAAGTGGGAAAAACTGTGCAAGGTCTTGCAGCTGTAACATTGTGGGGAAGAGACAGAAGCTGTTTGAAGATACAAGACAAAAAGGTGGACTCAGAATGCCCTGAAGACAGTTGTAACAATGAATTACGCTGTGGACCATGAAGAAAAAATAAGTGTGAAACCAGAATGTAAATGACATAAGTTAAAAAAAAAATTAAAAAATGCTGACAAACTGCAGTGAGTGTGGCAGAGGGCCACTGAGAGGGCTGGAGCATGAGATGTAGAAGGAGAATCTGAGGTAACTGGGTTTGTTCACCTGGGTGAAGAGAAAGCTAAGAGGCATTGAAATGCTGTCTTTTAACTAGCTAATAAGCATTTATATAGAAGACAAGACAAGCTTCTCTGAGGTTCACAACAAAAGGAGCAACAGCTGCTGTTGCAATAAGGGAAATATTGATTGGATTTAACAGGGAAAAACCTCACAGTGAATCTCCATCCTTGGAAGTATTCAGAACTTGACTAGGAAGGCCCTTAGTAGCCTGATGGTAACTTTGAAGTTGCTCCTGCTTTGAGCAGAGGGTTCGTCCAGAGGTCCCTCTAAGCCTAAGTAGATCTATGATTTTGTGGTAACTGCTGTTTAGAATTATTATCTATACTTGTAGCAACAGGACTCACTGAGGGAAAGCATTGTTAAAATACTGGACCAGTTAAATCTTACTTGGATGATGTATAATCCAAGCATGAACATGAAGTTTCATTTAAACACAGTACTTCTGAGTTTAATGATACCTCTCATGGATTTGATAAAATCAAGTATTTCAGATCAAAATGTTTAGGTGAAAGGTAGCTTTTAAAAATGTATTTTCAAATGTCTGTATCTACTGTAGTGCACTTGCATATCCAGTTTTTGAAATTGTGTGTTTAAATGATGGAAGAAAGAGTGGAAATAGTTGTACTAAACTATCATGCAGAGGGGTATTTCCTATAGGGTGTTACTCAAAGCAGTCACAATTACAAGTTCAGTTTGTTCCTAATATTTTTATTCTTTGTCTCCTCTTCCTATGGATGGACAGTTTTTGTAGACAAAGGCTGTTATATAGCTTTCACTTGGTGTTCTTTCACAGGAATGACATTTAAAGAATGTGATTTGATCTTTTTTTAAAGAACATATTCTTTTAGCTACTGAAAAGTTACATGCTTTATAAATGTATGTATAGTACAGGATCTCATTTTGTACATAAGTGCACGAAGGAATGCACTATTATTGTAAAGGAGTGTTAAACATTAAAGGATTGTTACTGGTAAATACAAGTTCTGAAGATGGATCTACAGTCTCTTTAAAATAGCAGATTTTGTTAAAGACAATGAACAAAAAATAAGTTAGTTGTATCACTTGTGGATTTAAAGTTGCTAGCTATTGTCAGTACCAGGCAGGATGGGAATACCTGTCAGGAGAAATATGATGACCTTGAAAGCTGCAGAATTAGAAGCAGAGTGAAATTTACATGCCAAATGTTGATACATTTAGAGATTCATTACTAGAATTTCTGCTGTAAGCAGAGGGCTTTTCAGCTGGGTTAGACAGAGGAAGCGTAAGATCCATGTATGTTAATGTTATTACAAAATACCTAGTCAGTCATGAGTAAAATGATTATTATTATTAAAAAGCATATGCAGTTTTTGAATCTATCAGGAGAGGTAAGTCTGTGTAGAGATACTAAAGTATCAGAGTCTATGCATTGAGATTGCATTGGTGCACGGTTCTTCTGTGCTCAGGAAAAAAAAAGATATCAGCTGTAGAGGTTAGTAAGAAGATTGGGAAAATTTATTTTATATGAAAACTGATTTTGTAAGAGGAGATTCTCAGCATAACTTACAGTGCAGCAGTCTGAACTAATTTGTTTACATGGCTTCTGGGCTACAGCTGGCTCATGTCTAACTAGCTCAGAGTGTTTACTGAGTGGTACTCTTAATATTTCACCTATTCTTGCAACCATTCACAAGCTTTTATTCATTCTTGTTCCATTTCTGAGCTTGTGACCATGGGTTTTTTTGAAGTGATGCTCCTGCTGTTAAATTTGTCAAATCTTTAAACTGCTTGTGTTCTACAGCTCCATCTTTATGGTGTTGCTGAGGGATGGTACAAATGAGGTCTCTAAATATTCTGGAAGGGTTCACATCTGGAAAGGAGAGGAACTACAGGCAAAGACGATGCAAGAAAAAGGAAATATAAGCTGAGTATGAGTAATTCCAGTCTGGAAATTGATAGAAAGCTCTAAAATGCAAAAGAATGAGATACTGGAAATACTTTCCAATAAGAATGACGAAGGCAAAATGTTTAGCTAGTTGAGGAAAAGTTGATGACGTTACTAAGTGGCATGAAATACACTACGTGATATAAACAAAAAGGGTCTGGACTTCATGATCAGGGAAATCCTTACTTCTTAAATAAACAGTGTGATAAATTGTTTAATAACTTCTGATGTATTTCATGTGAAAAGATAAAACCTGTAAATAACAAAAATTACATGAGGCTAAAAATTACATTACAGGACTACTATGCTTAGCCATATTCAATGTCATGGAATTAGTTACACCTTCAGCTTTTGGTAGTTTTAGACTGTACCTCTCTCTGAGAAGGAACTTTATATCTAATTGATTCAGATGGCTTTCTAAAGTGTATTCTGAACATTGTATTTTTACGTTGGCAGCTAGAGTTTCTGTTTTTTTTTTTTCTTTTTTTTTTCCTCTCTGTTGGGCATGTACAGTCATTGCTACTACTAGAAGGTGAGACGAATTTGTCCCACTCACTTTGCTCAGCTGGAACTTACTATTTGTATGTAACTCCATTGGTGCTAACAGGATCAAGGTTTCCGGGTACCTTAAGGTGGAAATGAAGCAAGCTGTTTGAACTGTTCCCTTTGAAGGATTTTTGTGAGTGTAATGCAGAACCTAAACAAGTGGTGAATTTGAAAGGAAGAACCTGATTTGATGCTGTGGTTGTAGGTGGACACTTGAAATAAACGTACTTGATTTGCATGTTGCTTTTTCTTTGAAAGGAATGCAGTAAATGGTGGTGTTGACTTGTAGTCATACTGCTATAGGAACTATTTGTTCAAGATACGAAAATGGCATTGTGCTATGGGATTCACAAAAATATAGTTAAGACCCTGTTTTGGAAAGCTTACTTTCTAAATGCATATTGTATTACTTACTCTCTTTACCAAAACTGTTTCTGTTGCTAAGGTGGATTTCTTTGTTTCAAAGAAAAAGGCTTGTCCCTCTCATTTCTAGTCCAACATAGTTTTAGTCTGTCTTCATGACTTTTCAGAGGGGACATTTGTTTGTGAATGCTTTTGTGGATGACCATGTTTGGTAAGATTGAAAGGAGTAAGGGAGGCTGAGGAGTTTTGTATTTTGTTTCCTGTATATCTTGGGGCTGGACTAGATGACCTTTACAGGCCCCTTCCAACCCAAACTATTCTATGGTTCTGTGATCATGGCAGAAGTGCCTAGAGCCATGAGCAGGTGTACCATTCTGTTTCTGTGCAAATTTGATGAAAAACTGAGGCACCAAGGGGTGAATTTGACTAGATCAAAATCATATAGCAAATGAATTGACAGACAAAAAGAGGAAACGTGGTCTTTCTAGCACAATTTGGAGCCCCATTCTTCTGCTGTGATTTCAGTCCAAATGCTGGGAGCTAAAGAATGTGTTGTTTATGACAGAGACACCTACATTGTATGAAAATCAGATAACACAAGAGTTTTACCACTACTTTGGACTGCAGCCCTATAACAAAGGCAAAGTACTTGGTGGTGAATCTTGTCTTTTCTCCCCAGCAAGGACAGAGCTCCTCAGCTGAGGAGTGGAAGACACTTCTCCCATTCCCCTATCCCAATAACTTAGTAAATAGAATAAATGGCATCATGATACTTGGCTGTGTCATCGTTCTTTACTTGTTAATGTAAATAAAATTTTAGGTAGTATCACTCATTTTGTTGGAACCACTTGGCAGTCATCAGTACCCAATTTCTGTCCCTGGCAGTAGACAAAGCATGAAAACTTTCAGAATACTAACTGATTCTGTTGTGCTTTTTTCCACATAAAATTTTTTTTTTAATTTTTATTATTTTTTATTAGTTGGGAATTACTTGAAACTGCTTTGGAAGAGAAACTTTTAAGTTTGGCACTCACAGAAAGATAAAGTTCTTGAAGTATATAAAATTCTGGTGAAACTAGACAAAATTTCTGGATTTGCAAAATTTAGAAGTTCACACAAGCAGATTCAGTTGTATCAGTGAAGTAAAGCTGCAAGTGAATACGGGCTGAATGAGACTTTGATTACGTTACTTTAATATCCTATGTTACTGTTGGTTATACCCTCCTTGTTTCATGACTTGCGAAGCTGCAACAGCATTTCATGGTGTGCCTTGTTCTTTTGAATCGGGGATTTGATACGTCACCTCCAACTCTAAGTTAAATTGCTGGTATATTCAGCTTGATGACTATCATAAGTCACTTTCTGTAGTATTTCCCTATCTATTGATAAATGTTTCTTAAGATTGTGAGTGCTGTGCAGTTCCTTAGGTTGATTTCTTGCAGAAAGACACACAGTTGTACCAAATTCTGAGCCTTCTGTGCCAGTATCAGTTGTATCTGGAAGAGGAGTGCAAGTCTTAAGTTTTAAGGCAGTTTGTATTCGCAGTCTTCATGAAGACTGTCTTGGCTGAATGTGGTATAAGCTCTAATTAGTCCTCCCCTGACATGTCACCTCAGAATAAAATCAGTCATAACTTCACTTTGTAGCATTGACTGTCATCCATGTAGCACTGAATTAGTAGGATGTTGTGTGTCTATGTGTATAGTATACCTATAACCTGATAGATTAGGTTTAAAAGGTGAAGTTCAAGTTGGTATGAATGTAGGATACAAAGCTACCTGAAACAAGTTCTTAGTTCTGCTGCATGTGCAACAACTTGTTTTGCTCTCTCTCTCTGTATGGCGATAGGGAGAGAAACAGAGAAGGTGTTTATGGGTCATATCTCGACCTTCTGATGATAATGTCTTACTCTTTTCCATCCCTGGCATCATATTTGGACTACGGAGTGTGCCAGAATTCTTAGATTATGTTCTTAAACGTTAGTTGTTACAAACTGTTCTAGCAATACTGACTACTTTGAGAGGCCAAACCTGCACATTAGGGCTACTTCGTTACCAGGAGGTACACTTAAAAACTTAGAGAGCTCTCCACACCCTCAGCCTGGAAGCAGTTTTGCAGAGCTGAAAAACAGTTTTTTAAATTCTCACATGCTTTCTTCCTACAACCTAAAAAATCGTTTCTAGTCTGTGATAAAATTGTGTTTGTAATGGAAAAACATTTCTGATCCAGATTTTGAAAACACTAATTTCTGTTATTCTGTTTACTTTTTTACATACAGACTTCTGTTCAACTTGGTAAGTTTTTAGCGTTTTTTGGTTGGTTGGGTTTTTGGAATTAAATTCTTTAGTGGGTGTTGGAAGGATAAAAATTCCATTCACCTTTACTTCTGTGGAAGTTTACTATTACCAGTTTTCATTGGTAGCAAAGGGAAGTTTATAAAGTAAACTGCCTTGACTTGCCTGTCTTTCTTTCCTACTCTGTGTGTAGTGTTTGTTGCAAAAATCAAATGCTTCAGATTCACGTAATGTTGAAAATACTTCCCAGCACACAGCTTGAGCAAGGATGAATTTTGTGGCATTTGTAAGGTGATGATTGAGAGATGTGTTGACTGTGCAACGGAAAAGTACAAATTCTGACTTCAAGGAGGAGCAGATGACTTAAACTGTGGATTCTTCAACAGTGGTTCCCCTCATGTCCAAAATCTTGAAGAATCATTGGTACTCATGATAATCATCTCTGTCATTATCATTTGGGCGGCCATCCATGGCTTAAATGTGGTTTAGCTGTCATGTAAGATACAACTGGGAATGAAGAATTTTGTTTTCATTCCAGCATGATAATGCTACAGTATATTCTTGAAATCTTCCTTTAGTTTGTGTAGGTTATATGTTTTACTGATATTCTGAATTGTTTTGGTCATATATATAACTTTAATTAGTTTTTAATCTTTCTGGGATACCCACTGAGGATTTTTATTGCCAGTGACTTTCAATTTCATGGTCAAAGTGTGCAAGTTTCATCTTTCTTTTTTTTTTTCTGCCATAAATTCCTCCCAGCTTCTAAAAACTTAAGCTGCATTAGTTTCCTTAGTTTTGGCTTGTGATCAGGCAGCTAGAACTGTGTGAGTTAGCATTAGTGTAAACTTCATGATGTGTAAGATACGTAGCCTATGGGTTATGTCTTAAAATAGTAAGCAAGCAAACTGCAAGTTTTATTTTTAGAAGGATCCCCATGAAAAACATAGACTGGCATCATCCATGATTATATACCTTTTGCACGTTGTATGTGTAAATTTAGATGGTGAGATTGCATCTAGTTCACTTGAATTATTGTTTTTAAATGTTACATTAGTTACTGTATTTAAATGTTATGTTACTGATTTACTTAAAGTTCATTTAAAGTTACTAAAATGTTTTAAAAAGAAAGAAGTGTGTGCAAACTAAACTGAGCATTCTCAAGATAACAATCGATGGAGTTAAATAATCTTGAGGGAGATTCTGCCTGGAAATAAAAGTCAGTCCACACAGATTGAGATGAAGGGACAGACCCCTAGAAGTTACTGCAAAAACTGCAGGAACTAAGAGGGACAAATGAGACGACCAGTATTGTAGGGTCTAAAAGTTCAACTGTTTTTTGTTTAGTCCTCAGTAATCTGATAAAAAAGGAAATATATAAAATCATCAGTGCTGGTTACTTGTCCGTTCTGTAGTTTCTTATAAATTGTGCACAGTATTGCTGAACAATGTCAAAATTACAGAATAATTTGTAAACTATTCAGTTGTGTCCACAGCTAAAAGGAAATGGTAATGTATCTCAGTATCTGTACCAGTCATACAAAGCAACAGTTCAGTAGTTGACAGTGTAGTTCTTTGCATGCAGAAACTCTGTAGCAAACATTTAAAACCGAACCTTGGATTATTGAGCAGTTAGATTAAAAAAACCTATAACAAAACTATACAATGGCAGAACTATCAAGTGCTTCAGTTTTGCAAGCAACAGTATTTGTGTAGCTTTCTGAGGCAGAACTCCCAGCTGAAACTAGAAGGAGCTGTGTAAAGTAAGTGTCAGAGGCTCAGGCATAGTTTTTGTCTGGACTACTTGATACATACAGACTACTCTTAATTTTTTTTTATAATGCTGTCATAAGTGGTTATCTGAATTTACCCATTTAGACTATATCTGTAATGATACTTAAACTGTGTTCTCCCAGAGAAGGAACCAATGCTATGATTTTTAGGATGGGCATTTATTAAAACAAGATTCCTGGGAATTATCTCTTCAGAAGACAAAAGAATTTAGTGTCTTGTTAGTCTGTAGATAATTGATACCTGAAAGATGTATAATGAAGTTTACTGTAAGTCAATCAGCATCAAACCTGAGGAAACACTTACTTTCCCTCTTGCAAGACATTCTTTATCAGGTGAGATACTGAATCGATTGGTACGTTGGTGGGAAATTGAACTAAAAAACCTGAAAGATCTATCATCCATTTCACAGAGATTTTCAAAGACAAGATTTTAGTTATACAGAAAAGCTATGATAAAAGGTTCAGGGTCTCAGAAGAAGTCTTACACTGAGATCCTGGCTGTTCATGATTGTTACTAATTCTGTTTCAGTGTTCAGAAGGATAGTAATATTACTCTGCAGTGTTTAAATGCCTTGTATGTCCAACCAAAATTACTGGAGAAGTTTCACTTATCTGCAGTGAGTAATTGTATATATATTACATATTGACTGACATGAAGGATGAGACAAAATAATTTTGTATTGTAATTTGTAATATTAAATAAGTTCTGAGAGATTCTTCTTTTTGAAAGGCACATTATTATAACTGAGTCAATATCATTAGCCAAACACTTCAATAAGATTCTCTATTTTTGATCTTCGATTTTGTTACTTGCCGGTACAACCAGTGCTCTGTTAAAGTGAGCAATTTCATTTTCTAAACTATCATTAATCGGTGTTTTCATCAAATTACTGCTTATTGTGGCAAAACATTCTAGTGGACTTCTGAGTTTTGTTTTGTTTGTGTTTGTTTTCCCCCAAATGATCTGTAAAAGGTTACTGTTACCTCTCAAGTTATTGATTAGATTTTGTTAAACAATTAAGAAACTGAAGTAGTTTACCAAGGAAATATCTACTCTGTTTAAGCCAAAGCCTCTGTTTTAAATGAAGTAAGTAGGGATGTTAAAATTGAAAATAGGGGATTTGATTTCCTTTTTGGTTTACACGTTCCTCCCCCTCTCATCTTAACAGCAAGCCTGTGTAGAGAATTTTTTTGCTCACTGTTCTTTTTATATGTGGCTTCACTGTCTTGACGAAGTTTACATTGTTGCTTCACTGCACAGAGCAAAGAAAGCGTACTGAGCCTGGGTGCCTCTGGATTATGGCCAGTAATTGTGATGTTGTCCTTCAACAAAAAAAGGAAATTGTGAGTGCCTGCCATGTGCATTTGAAGACACGCCTTAGACTCTCTTAAGGAGAGCAATTTCTTTCCTGCATAATACGTACTGCAGATTTTTTGCTTGCCTCTTTGCATAAACTCTTACTTTAAAAAACTGTTTGCAGTCAGCAAGCTTTCTGAATCAGCATGGTGGAGGGTGTACACGAATATTTTCACTTGGTCTCTTGCTGATGTTTTGAAGATCTGTGATGTCCAGTACAGGCACGAGGAAGGAAACATAGCTGCTGCAGTGTGATATGTATAGAGACATTTTTAATATGCTTACATGGACCTATGCGAGGCTGTTTGTGATGACATGGTAGGCGCTTCTGGAAAGAAGCTCCTTATTTTTCCTCTGTACTTGTTGGCCAGAAAAAACTTCAGTTGAATATAGTTTAGGTAATGCATGTTTTGCCATGGCCTGCACTTAGAATTTATTCTCATGCAGTTTTATCTAACAAAGGGTTTGAACACCTTTGAGAGAAGAACACTGAAATCATGCTACTTCCTATTAACTTCTGAAGCTAAATAAAAATTAATTAAAATGAAAATGTATATCCATGGTGGATGCATGTCTTCCATCACTACGTGCTTATACCCTTTTCCTTTTCTGAAATCAATGTTGGAAGCCCCCAGGTCCATCTTTGGCAGTGAAGATGAATCAGTTTGAAGCTCTTCATTAGATGCTGGTTTAGAAGGTGTGAACTCACCTCATAATAATATTTGAAACTGTCTTTCAAGTATTTCCTGAGAAACAGTCATTTAATTGCAGAGAAGTGCTTTATTCCAGATGCTGTTTACATTCTTTTTCTGGTATGAATTTTATTTTGACTGTTTAAAATATTGTCTATTCTAACAGTTTAGATTTTTAGGTTTAGTTTAGATTTTTTCCTTAAATCCACAGAAGAAGCAAAACTAAATTTTTTTAGTTTAAATGTTTAAATTTTAACAGTTAAATGAGGTATGTAACCCTGTGGTTGGAGGTTAGGCATGTAAACCTCTACTCAAGTGATACTGGGTGAACTGCTCAGTGTGAAGAGTCATAGCGCTTTCAGGTCACTGGGAAGGAACTCAGTCTTTTTAAAATTTTATTTTAACTTCCTGCAAAGTTAAACCCTTCCAATCGTGGAAAGTAAGTGCAAATAAAACCTCAAGGTGGTGGTATAAGCTTGTATTCTCCAGCACTAAGTACACTCTTACAATGGGCCACATATTCCAGTTTAAATGCTAGAATGTTACTGTGTGTGTAAAGCCTTTCACCCCTCCATCAAAAATCATCCCATGCTGGAAGGGAGAGAATGTCTAAAACTGTCAGTGTCTACACCTGCAAATACATGTTAGTGATTTAATTTATTCCAAATATATTTGTTTAGTTTTGTAATTCAGTCCATTTAAATGAGAGGTTGAAAACCTCTTATTTTTGCAGGGGGAAGCGTGAATGTGATTTTCTTGTATTTTTAGCATGTAGCATAGAAATTCTGAATTTATTACTGCCATCCTGTAGCATGCACCACAGCCCCACAGCATCCTGTGCTTTTCCACGCATACTCTAATCCTTGGTGCAGCAGTGTTCCCCGTAGCCTTTTGCATTACATAGTCCTACCAGACTGCTGTCATCATTCACAGTCCTTTCCCTCTCTGTCATGGATGTTTGGAAAATCCTTATTGTACAGTACACAAGTAAATTTCGTGCTTGAAGTTTACAATGTCTTGGCAGAGGTGGAGGACAGAGAGAAGTTCTTGAAGTTACTTTTAAAATGTTCAGTTGTATAGTGATGGTGTATTTTGGTTCGGTAGTCAAAGAAAAATATCTTTCACTCCCTGTAATTTGTCCAAGAAGTTAGGGTGACATGCGATTGGTGGGGGACACACAGGTCATCAAGTTTAGCTCCTGCAATAGCTATAATGATACAATGGATGTCTACCTCAGAACCCACTTAAAACTTACTCCATATACCGTTTCAATTGGTCTCAAAATTTCATTCTGACAGCATTACCATACAGACTGTATTTTCTTTTTTCTTCCCCCTCCACCCCCCTTCCCCTCCCCTTTTATCTCCCTTTCCCATTTGTTTTTTGGGTTTTTTTTTTTCCTTTTTCTCTTGTAGGATTTGATGGCTCCTTACTGTCTTCTAATCAGTCTGTCCTTCCTGTCCTTTTCTTCCTTCCATTTGCTTTCCTGTGTGAAATAACACCTTGTGCAATACATGTGCCATATGATAATTTCAGTGGGACCAGGTACACAGAGTTTCTAGTTGTAGGAACTGATGGTGACATTTTTCTTGCAAGGTGAGCTGTAAATTTCTCAAACAAGTGATATTTCAGTATGAAGTTTGCAATGAAAAAGTCTTAGCACAGCCCACGAGTCACTGGCTTGGGAGGAAGACAGCAGAGAGAGCTTATTGCAGAAAAATAACCCAAAAAACCCCCAAACAAACAAAAAAAATCGCACCCCCAAGACCCAACAAAAACCTTAGTTTTGTGGGGAAAAGGGAAGGCTTTTATTAATTAATGCTTTTAAAACAAGATCCTTTGTTTGAAAGATAAATAAATTGTTTTAATTGCTTGGAGGTATGCAGTGTATGTTCATGGTTTTATACCTCTTGGTGACAACTTATAAACATGGACAATGAATTAGCAAGAACTGCTGCTTTTAAAACACAGTTTCAAAGTACCCTGATTCTTTCAAGAAAGCATAGCCACACAAAATTTGCATTTTTAAAATACTGTGTACTATAAAGTGTATCATTGTTTGTATGTTGTAGTGTTAAGCAGGAGACATCATAATGCTTTTCTGTCATTTCAATAAAAATTGAAGAGGAAACAAATTGACCTCTTTGTGTTCTTCCTCTTGCTAAATTTATGACTGTAAGGCTAGCGGTATGCATTATTAATTGAACTAAGGACTGTTTTTTATGTGATAGCTATTCTGTATTTTTGCCACTGCAGACCCATCCTGCTATCTATTGAGGAAGTTTTGGAAAAGTGGAAAAATTAGTCATATAACAGAGTGTGAAATGCTTTTTCCAGTAAGAATTAATATAAGAGAGAAGAGATGTGAAGCCTTATGAATTACAGAATGAATGACCATTACCCATTTTTTCAGTCTTCATCTCTTACTGATGTGATTTATCTTACTTATCTATCAGATCATGTCATATATATCATGCCACTGATGATGGCAATGTTAACATACCTGCTCAGAAGGAGGCAACAAGAATACTAAGGGTAAAGATAAACACCAAGTGTTCAATTTCAAAGATGAAGCAACTGAGATCTTCTGTGACAATGGTACATTCTCAAAAGCAAACATCTCTGAGAAATCTGATGGTCCTGCTGATACTGCCTCTGCATCTCCATGTCATATACATCTCCCTCTCTGTTCAAACTGTGTTCGTTTCTGATATTTCTCCCTATCACTTCCTCCTATTAAGTTTTACAGGAAAAATTCCTTGCTTTCTGTCAAACTTAGCCATTTCAGCTGCAAAACAGAGAATGATTAGTAGAGCAAGATATTAAACGTTTGGGGATGCAAGTATAAAACAGGATAGAGAGGTGATGGATGGCAGGGTATCCTTGCAGGGTTTTTTTTGGCAGTTTTTTAACTGATTTTCCAGCCCTTCTCTGTCCTTGCTACTTCTTTACTGTGGAATTGTGTTAGGCAGCTATGAAAGGTCCCATATTTGGTGGTCAGTAGTTCCAGTAGCTATACCAAAACTGTTCTGTGGACCTATAAGTCCGTACTGGCATTTTGTAAATCACGTATCTGCCATTGGTGAGCTGAAAGCAAAAACTGTTCCTACTGAAGCTGATGGTTCAGGAGAGACTTTCATTACCAATTTTCAGGGCATGTGTGGAAATTTCTATTTTGGGGGTGGAATATTTCAGCATCTGTTTATCCTTCAAGTTTTAAAAATCTGTTGTAGTACATTGCTGTACCCTAACAGTTTAATCATGAACTTATGATCTGATAATTCTTAAAGTATGTGAAAGAACACAAAAAAATTGCAGATTTAAATGCAACCGTATGACATTCTTAGCTCCTTCAGTAATGTGTAACATTTGCTTTTCTAGCTTAAGAATGACTTAAAGCAGCACTGTTAGCTTTTACCCATCTAATTGATCGTCTTACTTGTTATGGAGTAAGTATATTGCAGATCCCTGCTGCATTTCACTTTTTACTTAAGTGGTTACCTCTACAAAGGCTTATCTAAACACACGCTCTCTGTATATACTAAATTTCTCCTCATGGTTATAACTTTGTTTATTTTGGCCTTCCTCTTTCTTTGCTTTGTAAAATTAGATTTCCTAATGGAAAGCAGTATTTCTGATAAGGAGACAATAATAATGCGTCATATAGTTTACTGGGATGGACTATGCACTAAAAACTTTTGTGGACACATTTGTTAAGAATTTATAAGTTTGTGGGGTTTTTTGGTGGTCCTAGTAAAGGTGCAGCTTTTGCTGATGAGCAATTTCTGCAGTGAATTGATACATAACATATAAAAACGTGCTCTTAACAGAAGATGTTGAATGAGGGAATTTTGCCTTTTTTATAGATAAATGCTTAAATGCAGAGTGAAGCAGTAATCAGAGGAAAACTGACTACTTTTGGACTGACTGTTCTCTTTTTTTTTTTTTGAACACTTTGTAATGATGGATCTCTCCGAGTTTGTATTTATTTGTACTAGTTAAAGACAGACTAGGAAGTTCTGCACTCTTCAGCTGTGGACTGTGAAAGAGGGGAAACTTTGGCAGATTTTGGCAATGAAGGATAGGCCATTTCTCCCTCACTTTAACCTCCTAATCATTGGTTTATAGAAAGAACTTGGAGTGCTTCTGATTTTTATTGTTCTTTTGTATTGATCTCCAGTGGTCATTCTGCCAATTTTCTAGTTTTGGAAAGACATGTAATATTGAATGGTGTGGTAAAAGCAAGTGGGGAAGTGATGTGTGGCAGATTCTGATAATGCATTTGAAAGTATTGTTGAGTTCTTCATAAGTGTCTCTGCTAAGCTCTGATCATTTACTCCTCTTCCTTCATTTTTTCTTGTGCCTTAATCAGCTTTAAATTTGTTTGCCTCCCTCTGCTTGGTCACCACTTTCTGTTACAAAGGATCTTACAAATTTATCTAGAAACCATTTAAAATCAGTTGTATGTAATTTATATGTTCACAAAACTCATCTGTAGTCATACTTAAGTTTATGTAATTCTTGCGGTTAAAATGCCATAACTTGGAATCTTCATGAGTTCTAGAGTTTGGTTTCCGAGTATCATAGTTGCATGTTAATTAGTTTTATGTTTTAATGGGCATTTAAGCTGCTTTCTTAGATACTGAAAGTAGGATTTGGTGGTATAAAAATCACAAGATCTTTCAGTGCCTTTTGAAAGATCTATGCAGTTTTGACCACTGTGCATCCCTTGAGAGACTGTTCTTGGTAATTTGCATTTTTCAGTTTGTTCTTTGATCTTCAGTCTTTTCCAAACTGTCAGATGAATGCCACCAAATCCTTGTCATTAATCACACTGCTTGAAGCAGCTTCTGTATTTTGGATAGACTACTGTATTTGACAAAAAAATGTGCTAAGTGGTGGGAAACTGTCTTACCGTTCTTATCAAGACTCTGATGGTGCGAAAGTCAGATAGTCATCTGTCATCTGATAGTCAATTATTCTGTACCTGGTGATGGTTTTGGTTTCCTGATGTTTCTATAGAGGACTTGGTGCTGCTGTTATCTGAAGGCTAAATGTGTTTATGTGTTTTATATTATTCATAGAATTGAGGATTTAATTTAACTGTCTACCTCTCCTTCATCACCAATTTCTATTACAAAGTCTCTTACAGGTCATTCTAGGTACAATTCGAAATCTGTTCTAAGTTACACACTCAAAAGCACCATCTGCAGTAGTACTTTTCACGTTTACAAAATTCTTTTATTTAAAAAGACAGGAAGAAGTACCAGCTGAGGCCTTCTTTAGACAGCTGGAAGAATCCTCACATTTGCTGGCCCTGGTCTCTGCAAACCCTGATTCTCACAGAGGACTTTAACCACCATGGTATCTGCTGGAGGGACACCATAGTAGGGCCAAGTAATTCAGGAGGTTTCTAGAGTTTATCGCCAAAGACTTCCTGACAGCCGTGACTGACTGGCTGACAGGCTCACCAGAGTGCTGAGGGAGCTGACCAATGTCACCAATGTCACCGTGAGACCACTCTCAAGGTCTTTGAAAGGTCATGGTGATTGGGGGAAGCATCAGAGGACTGAAAGGAAAGCAAATGTCACTCGTATCTTCAAGAAGGGAAGAGGGAGGAATCTGGAAAATTGAGGGCCTATCAACCTTTCCTCAGTCCCTGGGAAAGTGATGCAGCAACTAGTCCTGCACACTACTTCCAAAGACATGAAGGGCAGGATCAGGAGTAGTCAGCACAGATTTATGGAGGGGAGGTCACACTTAATAAGCCCAATTACCTTCTATGATAACATGACTAGCAGTGTGGATGAGGACATGGTCATTGTTCACTTCAGTAGGGCTTTCAACACTGTGTCACATAACATCCTTAGCAGACAAATCACTGATGTATAGGCTAGGTAAGCAGACAGTGAGGTGGATCAAAAACTGGATGAACTGCTGGGCTCAAAGCATTGTGACCAGTGGCATAAAGTGCAGCCAGAAGCTAGTCATCAGTGGTGTACTCCAGGTGTTGAAACGGGCTAGTGCCATTTAGTCTGGATGATGGGATACTGCGCACTGTCAGCCAGTTGGCAGACAAAATGGGGAGGAGTGATTTATACACCAAATCAACATGCAGCTTTTCAGAGGGACCTCAACATGCTTGAGAACTGGGCAGACAAAAACATCAATCAGTTCAATAAGGGAAGGTGTCAAGTTCTTCACCTGGGAGTGAATAGGCTCAGTCAACGGTACAGGCTGAGGGCCACCCAGCTGTGCAGGAGGTTGGCAGAAGAGGGCCTGGAGGTCCAGGTGGATGGAACTGAACACGAGCCAGTGATGTTCCCTGTGGCAAATAAGGGCAAACAGTGTCCTGTGCTTCATTAAGAAGAGCATTGCTGGAAGGTCAAGGGAGGTGATTCTTCTGTTCTGTTCATCAGTGGTCAGACACATCTGGATTGCTGGGTTCAGTTCTGGGCTCCCCAGCAGAAGAAAGACTTGGACATACTGAAGAGAGTCTAGTGAAGGGCCATGAAGGTAGTTAAGGGATTGGAGCGTCCTGTAGTTGAGGAGAATCTGAGAGAGCTAGGACTGTTCAGCCTGAGGCAAAGAAGGTTCAGAGGGATGTTATCAGTACAGTGCTAAAATATGTGATGGAGCCAAACTCTTGTCAGTGATGTCCAGGGGCAGGACAAGAGGCAGTGGGCACAAACTGAAATACAAGAAAATCCATTTAGAGGAGAATCTGTTTGACTCAAAGGTGATCAAACATTGGAATATGTAAGGTTTTGGATTTTCTATTCTTAGAGTTACTCAAAACTTGAGAGGACACAGTCCTGAGCAACCTGCTGTAGCTGATCCTGCTCTGAATAGAGGCATTGGACTAGATGGCCTCTAGAGGTCCCTTCCAACCGTAAACATTACAGGATTCCATGTTGTTTTTTTTTTAAAAAATACATAATTCCCTTAAGACAGAAAAATGTACTTGCATTGTGCATCACAGCTGGTGTCAGCTATCTGTTACAAAATTCTTTTGTAGCATTACTTTCTGACTTCAGTAATGTATCTTTTGCATGTATTTTACTGCCAGAAAATGCAAAATCTGCTTCTTGTCCCACATATATTTTGGAAGTGGCAATTTATTACCTAGATACTTTATCATCTTTTAGGTTTTAAAGGCTTTTGCATTAGCATATATAGGAAGGTTTATGGATGTGGTGTTTTTTAAAAAATATGTCCTTTTATGTGTGCTAATTTTACTAATTAAAAATATCTTTTTCACTCCTCTTCTATTTCCTTGAAAAGCCATTATGTATTCAGCAAGTTACTGGGGGCAACTTTAAAGTTCTTAGGTGAAAATTTTGATGACAGCTTTCTGCCACAGGAAAAACAGTGCCTTGAGCTTAAAGGCCACATCCACATCCTACAGTCCTTATGTATGCAGTCTGCATTCATACTTCATTCAAAGGAATAAATATGGTAACAAGAAACTGGATTGACATTTATACCCAATTTCACTGTAACAGAAGATAGATGTATTAATTCTAAAAGGAAAACACAGTTGTAAAAGATGGTACTGATAACTCATGAAAACTGAGGAAAGTTGCAAAGTGTTTCCATGAACAATGCTGAAAAAAACATTGCTATTGAAATGTTGAAACTTACCTTGAGTTTTGTTATATTTCCTTGGAGCTTAACATTTGATAAAAATTCTGCTTTATAAGTGGTTATGCTCTAATTTTTGTACTTAATGATATAGTAAGCATAGTCATTCTTTATTTTGGAAAAAAAGACAAATAAGGTAGGTCTCCTAAATGCTTTTAAGAGTAGAACTGTGCCCTGAACCCAGGGAATTGTCACTTTAGAGACCGGTAATGTGAATATTTCCAGTTTCCTCAAATTATTATCTTAAATTCATTTATTCTTGTATGATATGCAGTGGAATTCAACTTTCCTTTAATATTAGAAACCCTTTTTGTCCGTTACGTATTAATAAGCAGTGAGGTCTTTCTTACTAAATTTACTTCAAAAAAGGTAGACAAACATAATGTGAATTATATGGGAGTGATTCACTGCTTGTAGCTTTCCAAGATTTTTTGTCTCACATAATGTCCTGGTCATTGAAATAGCACTTGTATTAGAGGTTTTGCATGCTTTGTGAAGGCTAGATACCAAAGATTGCCTTCTGAACTGAGAACTTGGAATCATCTCTAGAGCTATGGCAGTTCCAGTCCTTTTCCATGTAGTTTTGAGCTTTGTGGTGAGGAGTGATTCTGAAGGAATTCAATTTTTTTCATAAGGAACTGAGGTCTAGTAAAGGCATTTTGAAGAACCAGTATCTTAAAATGTTGGGTTTGTGGTTGTTTTTTTCTTTGGGGGGGAGGAGGGGGTGAGTTTTCTCTGTTTGTGTTTGTGTCTGGTTTTGTTTGTTTGGTTGGTTTTTTTTAACCTAGAATGAAATTTCAATACAGTTCCAAGCTTTGGATAGCATCAAGTTTTGTGTGACAGATAACAATAAAAACCTTTGAGGAAGGGTACTTGTTTGCAAAGCCCTGAATTGAGGGAAGTCAGTAAGGGGAAGTCAGATGGTCATTATAAGCAGCCACATACATTTCTACAACAGCTGCTAAGGCTGCAACCATTGCTTTGGAACCAGCAAAAAAGTTTCAGGCATAACACATGCAGTAAAAGTTACTTTGGAAGAATTGAGCAATTGGCCAAAATCTTTTGTTCCTTCAAGGCTTGGGAAGCAAACCTTTTGCTAGGGAATCTGTATGCTGAGTGTTCACAGTGGTTACTTCAGCAGATCAAAGGCATTGTATTTAGTGATCTGAGGGAAAGGTTGCTGGAAAATCTTACGAGAATTTTAGGAGAATCCTAAGATTCTTTTAGGAGAATCCTAAGTTTCTCTTAGGAGAATCTTAGGAACAGGTAGATTTTTGTCTTTATCCTACAGAGGGCCTTATTGGAAATGGTTTAGTCTTACTGGAGCTCTTAATTTCTCTTACTGGTTGTAGCAAAGTGCAGGCATTCTAGTTAAGATTTTACCCTTTTTATTATAATTTCATATTTGCAAACTGTATTGCATATTCTCCAAAAGAAAAGAAGTGGGAGGCAAATACAATGGAAATAGCAGATGAAGTAGCTTTGATTAGATAGTGATTGATAACATCTTGAAATGGTAATGTCATGTTATGTTTAAGTTTAAGGCTCAGCCTTGTGCAGAATGTACTATTCAGGGTATTTTGTCATCAGTAAAACTCTGCAAGTGTAGTAAATGAAAGTTCAACAAAATAGAATAGAAGGCTTGTATCTAAACTGTTTTAATGCAGACTGTCAATTTAGGATAGTACACAACTTTTACTACTTTTTTTTTCTTTTTTTTTTTCTCCAATTAAAAAGGGCATGGCTTTGTTGCTTGGAGGTGTATGTATTCCTTGGAGAAGAACATATATATTTTTCATCCTGGTTGAATAACTGTAGTGGTTATACTCAACTATAGCTACAGTCTAATTGGGGAAGTAGAAAAGTTAGGACCTTGGTTCCAGTGTTTCCAGTTCATCCACTTCATGCGGTTGCAGAGAGTCTGTTTAACCAAAGGTCTTCATATTTGTCAAAGCAAGAATAAGAAGCCTCTGGCTCATATTAAGTATTGGCACTTAAAGCTGGAAGCTGAATCTTTTCCAGTTCCATGGATCTGTGAATGGAATAGTGAAGACTTTGTTGTGTCCACTGATCACACAGGAAGAAGTGCCTCTGTCTTTGTGGGTATTTCTAATTTTGTTTTAAAAGGTCATTCCAGTTGGAGAAGTTGAGATACCCATTTCTTGCAAGATGGATTTAAAAAGCCTCTGGTGGTTTGTCTTGGGTTTGGTTTTTTGTTTGTTATTCTTAAAGGATTTTTTGGTAAATACAACTATTCAGTGTACATGTCAACTCTGCGCAAGCAAGTAACTTCGTTTCTGCTTTCCATCAAAGTGATACATGAATAGGATTAAAAGCCAAAAGTAAGAAATACAACATAGAATAGGTTTGGGAACAAGCAAACTTAAGTGTAGATTTAATTCTCTGCAGTATTCAGTTCACTTTCTGGGTTACTGATGATACTCTTTTACCTTGTGATTACTTTTTTAGCCGTATGTACTCTTGGTGGTGTGGTTATGTGTTAATTGGAACTTCATCTAAAGAGGTTAATGTCATGGACTCCAGGGAAAGTTTTTGCTTTGTTACTGTCAATGTCAAGATTAGAAACATTAGACGCAACTTTCCTTGGGGCCTTTGTAATCTAAAAGTCTGACTACTCTTCTTTAAAATGAAAATGGAGAAAATACCTACTTTTAGAGGAGGAGTTGAAAAACCACAGTATTCTGCAGTTGTTGAAAATATTGATTTTATTAACATGCTGCTCAATGGATTGTTTACACTTATTTTTGGAATAGGGAGCCTCAGATTTTGGGTAGTACTTTCTTCCTCAGTTTAATTAAATATCTTGTCTAAATAGTTGAATTGTCTTTGGATTTATTTTGTTGTAGAGTCAGGTAGTTATATGCCAGGTATAATAAAGATTACTGCTGAAGAAAATAAAATCTGTAGTCGGAGCACATTGGTGGGGTTTTTTTTTTGTTTTTTTTTTTTTAATCCCCGTGTCCCACTCCCCCAGCCCACCATCCCACTCCCCCCACCCTTCCTCCCCAATTTCTGGGCAACCTGTTGATGGTGTCCCTACTTGAACAGGAAGTTGGACAAGATAACCTCCAGAGATCACTTCCTACCTCAACCATTCTGTGATTTTTTGGGAGAAAAATAGTGAGAAATGCAAAATCATGGATTGCATGAGCACAGTAGTAGTCCTCTATTCCTTTCTTCTCTCTCAAGGTTTGAGGGGAAGAGAGAAGGGGAAATGAGTATATGCAATGTCTTGAGTATTTGTAATCATATGCTATCTACCTCATTGGTACTAAAAGGCATTATTCAATGCAGTGTAGGGTAGTTGCCGTGTTAGCTTGATGGTAATTTTTAGTCCTGTCAAATGTAAAGTGACTTGTTTTCTGCTGTGCTTTGTGTTGCATACTGAAAAGGAGAGCTCTACAAGAATATCTGCATGGGCTGACCGTGTTTTATGGAGGGATTTATGGAATGGGATTAATACATAAATCATGGACATGAGGAAAATGATAAGCAGTTGGGGCAGGAGAAAGGCAGGTCATGAAACAGTAAGTTTGTGTGTCGTGCCTTCACTCAGCTAAAAGCTGTGTTTGTAAAAGTTTTGGGAAGTATAACTGTCTTCCTTTTTACTCATTTGTGCTGTCCTGTGAGTCAGCAGAAGCCTCTGTACAAGGAAGGGAATCCCAGTGTATTGTATTTATTGATTGCAGATACTGAAACTTGTTCTTCCATCTTCTTCCTCAGTCTCTGTATGTATGCATGCTTGTATGTGTGCGCGTGCCTGTATGTATATCCACCTGTCTGAGGAACTGAGCTGCAGCTTTTGAACTCAGCCTCATCCTTTGGAATTGTGAAAGACATCTGGCAAAACATCGACCCAAAAGAGCAGAACAAAGCCAGACTAGAATACAAAGAAATACATGACATTGAAAAAAGGAAGGAAATCTTGGATCTTGGATGTGGGGAAAAGGGCAGCAAAGGATAACTGGTTTGGTTGGTAATCACACTAGTTTCATAGACTGTTCTGTAAGCTTTTTAGTCCTCTTTGTCTCCTCTAGCCTTGTGCATTCTGTAATTGCTGTGGAGGGCAGAGGTAACCATTATAGAAGGGCCATGTTCTGTGTTTTTCAAAATAGTCTGCAAATGAAGTGAAATTTTTATCACAGTTTCTCAGTAGAAAAGTGTATCGGCTTTTTATGCCAGGTATTACGATCCTGCTTTGCTCCTTAAAGTGGAAATAAAACCTGCTACTGATCGCTCACAGTCTAATCTCTGCAGTGTTTTTACTTGGTCTCCAGTGGTATGCCTTGGTTTTGACATTGTTCTCCCCCTAGATTTACAATGGTTCAATCTTGAAATGTCATAGTGAATCTTCTGTTTTTATTTGTTCTACACACTTTTATTCTGTTTAATAAGTTTGTGTCAGAAGTTATGATCATAGAATCGTTTTGGTTGGAAGAGACCTTTGAGATCTTTGAGTCCAACCACTAACATTACACTGCCACGAAACCATGTTCCTCAGCAGTATATCTGCACATCTTTTAAATGTATAGATGTCACTGTCTAGGGGTGGTGACTCAACCACTTCCCGGAGTAGCTGGTTCCAATGCTTGACAACCCTTTCAGTGAAGTAATTTTTTGTGATACCCAATCCAAACCTCCTCGGCACAACTTGAGGCCCCTTCTTCTTCTCCTATCATCTGTTACCCGGGAGAAGAGACTGACCCCCACTGAACTGTGACCTCCTTTCAGGTAGTTGTAGAGAGTGATAAGGTCTCCCCTCACCCTCCTTTTCTCCAGGCTAAAAAACCCCAGTTCCCGCAGCTGCTCCTCATAAGATTTGCTCTCCAGACCCCTCACTAGCCTTGGTGCCCTTCACTGAACTCACTCCAGCACCTCGGTGTCTTTCTTGTAGTGAGGGACCCAAAACTGAGCAGTTCATTTGAGATGCAGCCTCATCAGTGCTGAGTATAGAGGTACAATCCCTCCTCTTGTCCCGCTGGCCACACTATTCTTGGTACAGGCCAAGATGCTGTTGTCTTCTTGGCCACCTGGGCACACTGCTGGCTCCTGTTCAGCCAACTGTCCACCAGGACCCCCAGGACCTTTTCTGCCAGGCAGCTTTCCAGTCACTCCTCCCCAAGTCTGTAATGCTGCATGGGGTTGTTGTGACCCAAGTGCAAGACCTCGCACTTGACCTTGGTGAACCTCATACCATTGGCCTCGACCCATTGATCCAGCCTGTGCAGATCCCTCTGTAGGGCCTTCCTACCCTCAAGCAGATGAACATGCCCAACTTGGTCTATCCCCTCATCCAGATGGTTGATAAAGATATTAAAGTGCTAAGGTCCTGATACTGAGTCCTGGGGAGCACCATTTTTGACCCACTACCAACTGGATTTAACTCCATTCACCAGCACTCTCTGGGCCTGGCCATCCATGCAATTTTTAACTCAGTGGAGCATATGCCCATCCAAGCAGTGAACAGCCAGTTTCTCCAGGAGAACGTTGTGGGAAATGGTGTCAAAGGCTTTACTAAAGTCCAGATACACAACATCCACAGCCTTTCCCTCATCCACCAAACAGGTCACCTTGTTATGGAAGGAGATCAGGTTAGTCAAGCAGGGCACCCCTTTCATAAACCCATGCTGACTGACTGGGCATGATTACCTGGTGGTCTTGTACGTCCTGTGTGATGACACTCAAGCTGATCTGTTCCATAACCTTCCCATGCACCAAGGTCAGACTGATAGGTCTGTAATTCCCCCGATCCTCCTTGCAGCCCTTCTTGTAGATGAGTGTCCCATTTGCTAACCTCCAGTCCACTGGGACTTCTCCAGTTAGCCAGGACTGCTGATAAATGATGGAAAGTGGCTTGGTGAGCACATCTCCCAGCTCCCTCAGTACCCTTTGGTGGATCTCATCTGGCCTCATAGACTTGTGTTTGTCTGAGCAGCATAGTAGCTTGCTAACCATTTCCCATTGGATTATGGGGGCTTCATTCTGTTCCCTATCCCTGTCGTCCAGCTCAGGGGGCTGGGTACGCAGGGAACAACTGGTCTTACTATTAAAGGCTAGGACAAAGAAGGCATTAAGTACCTCAACTTTTTCCTTATCCTTGGTCACTGTGTTTCCCCCCCAGTCCGATAAAAGGATGGAGATTCTCTTTAGCACTCCTTTTGTTGTTAATGTATTTATAGAATACATTATTTTTTATTGTCTGTAACATCAGAAGCCAGGTTAACTTCTAGTGGGGCTTTGACCCTTCAATTTTTCTTCCTACATAGCCTCACATATTCTTTGTAGTCTTCCTGAGTGGGCTGCCCCTTCTACCATAGGCCATAAGCTTTCCTGAGTTCCAACCAAAGCTCTTGGTTTAGGCAGGCTGGTCTTCTTCCCCGCAAGTTTGTCTTATGGCACATGGCAATGGCCTGCTCCTCTGCCTTTCAGATTTCTTTCTTGAAGAATGTCCAGCCTTCCTGGACTCCTTTGCCCTTCAGGACTGCCTCCCAAGGAACTCTGTCACCTTATGTCCTAAACAGGTCAAAGCCTGCCCTCCAGAAGTCCAAGGTGGCAGTTCTACTAACTCCACTCCTTCCTCCTCCGAGAACTGAAAACTCTATGATTTCATGGTCACTGTGCCCAAGATGGCCTCCAGCCGTCACATCACTCACAAGTTCTTCTGTTTGTGAAGAAGAGGTCAAGCAGGTGCCTTCCCTAATGGGCTTGCTCCCCAGCTGTGTCAGGAAGTTATCTTCCACACTCTCCAGGAACCTCCTAGACTGTTCCCTCTCTACTGTATTGTATTTCCAGCAGATGCCTAAGTAAGTTGAAGTCCCTCATGAGAACAAGCAGTAGTGATTGTGTGACTTCTCCCAGCTACTTCTAGAATATTTTGTCTGCCTCTTGATCCAGGTGGGACGGTCTATAAGAGACTCCCAGCATAGTATCTGCCTTGTTGGCGTTCCCCCTGATTCTTACCCATAAACACTCAAGCCTCTCATCACCATCATTAAGCTCCAGACAGTCAACACACGCCTAACAAACAGGGCCTCTGCTACCTGGCCTATCCCTTCTGAAGAGTTTATACCATCCAATAGAGTGCTCCCATTGTAAGTATCATCCCACAACGCTTCTGTGATGGTGACTATATCATGGTTTTCCTGCTGGATGGTGGCTTCCAGCTCCTCCTGTTTGTTGCTCTTGCTGCGTGCATTGGTGTAGATGCTCTTCAGTTGGGCTATTTTCCCCCTTTGAGACAGGTGTACCCCAACTGTCTCCAGCAGGCCTGGTGTCGTGTAAACCAACCCATGATCAAAAAACCTGAAGTCCTGCTGGTGACACCAGGCTTGGAGCCAAGTGTTGATCGGTTGGGTTTTTCTGTTTCTTGCCTCATCATTCCCTGCAACTGGAGGGATAGAGGAGTATGCTACTTGTGCTCCTGATCACTTAAACAGTTGTCCCAAGGCCCTGAAGTCTCTCTTGATTGTGCTTGGATTTCTTGTTGCAACATCACTGCTGCCTACCCGTAAAATCAATAATAGATAATAATCCAAGGGCTGAACCAGGGTGGGAAGTTTTCTCACCACATCTTTAACCCAGGCCCTAGGGTGGCACAGCAGACTTCCATAAGGAGTGGGTCTGGTCTGCATGTTGGGCCTTCTGTTCCCTTCAGGAGTGAGTCACCTATGACAATGACCCGTCTTTTTTATTTTGTGGGAGTAATTTTGATGCAGGATGACAGAAATTTACAACGTGAAACTTAGAATTTTCCCTATTTCTTGGAATAACAGAACTGAAGCTAGTTCACAGATGTATTATTTGTGTTCAGCTGAACTATTTCGAGACCTGTGACTTTGTCAAAATAATTAGAAATAAAGGGATTGCTCAAACCTTGTGTGCATAATGATACTTAAGGCTTTTAATGCAAATTAACAGTAGGAATTAATTTAAAGGGGCTTAGTTGAGCTACATTAAACATTTGAGTTTATATTTGCTTTTAGAATTAGCTTTAATTCAGTTGTTTTTATTTTACTGTAAAATTAAGTTACATTGAGTGAAGTCTACTTAAGTATGAAGAAAATCTCAAAACTGATTTGAGGTAGTTAAGTCTGTTAAAGAAGAAAAAACAGATGCATGGTTTAGGTAATTTCTATGCATAAGGAGATTTTCTTTGAAGTAATGTTCTTCATTGTACTTGCTTTATGATAACTGGGTTGTGGTAGGCCTATCCACACAAATATTTACCTTTTTTTTTTGCTCCAAGTTATTACTTTTACACGTACGCATTCACTGTTGACAACTATTCTGTGTTTCTTTGTATTACTGCAGTACACAGTGGAGAATGTTTAACATGGACAGGCCAAACATTAAAAATCACTAAGCTTTCTTGTGCCTGGCCATCATAATTTTGAGATTCCGCCTGGTTGTTATTGATGGAATATTTGTTTATGCTGTGGCATTGGTAATTTCAGAAAAGTTGGAAGTTCTGAAGTTTAAGCTTGATTGAAGCTGTAAACTTGACGAAGCCTGTGAGCAGCTTTGCAAAGCGTGTGCTGCAATTCCTAGGTAGTTTTGTAACATCTGCAGGTTATCAACGGTAGGATATGGAAAACTATCAGCACAGTGAAAGAGACACCGCTTTACAGAAATGCTTTTCTTGGAACTGCATCCGTCCTTTCAGCACAGCTTGTGAACTTAAGAAACTTCTCTTGTGTTTGTGCTGCAGATTTAGGAGAACCAGCAACAGCAGCAGAATTTCAGGATGATATAGGGCACTTTTCTAGCAAAGTGTATGAATCTATCCCCAGACCTACAAAGACTGTATGTGGTATTTTTCCTAGCTATTGAGATACCTGATTGTTACCATCTAGCCCCAGTTGGTCATGGTGAGCTGGTCATCATTTGAGCTTAGCTAACACTAATTCTAACACAGTACCTCTAGATGTTGTGTGCTGTATGCTTCAGGACATATTAAAACTTTGAATATGTGTGGCTTTTCCAGCTGTAGCCTCTCCATTTGTTTCCTATGCTATGTCTTTGAGTTCATTGTGCTCCAAAAGTTTAGCTGACTATAATGTTCGTATGACGAAAAGCCTTTAGTGACCAGACTGTGTGTGCCATTGGGGAAAAGGATTATCTTTGCTGACTAGTGATACTGGTTTACATGCTTGTTGATAATCTCTTTATTTATAATGTTCATAGCAACGGTAATTAAAAAGGGTAGGAAGATAATTTAAAAAAAAAAAAAACATGAAGGAAAGAGTCAGGGCCTCCTGACACTAATTGTACTTTTGTAGTCACAAAACCATGGAACTCTAAATTTTTAGGATTCTTAGGTTGGATACTGTATGCCAAAAAATTTGTGTAATCCCCAGATTTAGAATATAAGCACTAACTAAAATGAGCTATGAATTTATCGAGATGAAAATCTTTATGTTTGAAGTCTCCTAGATAATTATTTATTAGACAGTAACACTGCATTTATTTTTTTAAAGTTACTTCTGCTCTCATGTTCAATCTTCTGTTTTTGCAAGATGTGAGTAATCTTAATTAAAATATTAAATTGCATTGATTGTTTTGGGGTTTTGTGTCTTTTAAATGTTAGCATACTTTCCTTTAGAGAGCGTGTATCTTATCTGTATGTTGCATGAGTCATATAAACCATCTCTTGTAAAGTGAACTAAGCGGAACAAATTTTGGGTAGTGAATGCCACAACATTACAAAAATAATAGCTTTACTGGTAATTGTGCAAATGTGTACAGTAGGACAGTACAACTAAAGCTCTTTGTGTTTCTTCACATAGTCATAAAACCACTGCTTTATTTAATCATTTTCTGGCTGATGATCATGACAGTTGTTTATCTGTAAGTCCCTCAGTCTAGTAACTTTGGAAAGCATCAGCTAATTTCAGTTACATTTTACAGGGGATAGTTTGTGAAAATTGGTTGTGGGATAGAGGAGATACTCATGTACCCATTGAGGAAGAGGCTGCAGCGTGTGCAGTCTCTCTTCCATCTAGCAGCTGAGAGGTGTGGGAGTGGATCTGATTTGAGGGGAGGAAATGGGCTGTGTTGGAGAGCTATTGTAGAGCCTTTGGATAGAGGAACTGCATTGTTGTGGTGAGGGGATGAGGGGAGATAATACACCAAACCCATAAGAAAAGCATCTTAACCACCTGCAGTGCTGTACAGCATCTCTCTGAAACGCGCATGGAGCTTAAGTTGAAAAACAGGCAACAAGATGAGTATTATGGCAAAGGGAATAACATATCACAGGTCAACATTAATTCCAACGTAACAAGGCACTTTTGAAATGCAACACATTAAATCTGTTTATGTAGAATTGTACGTTGGTGTGTATTGTGGATCTCTAACGAAATGTTGTACTTGTGCATCTGTTTTCTTAGCGTGTATAAAAGAAGCTTGGAGGAATTTTGTTTTTCAAAGTCCAAAAAGAGGCAAAAACTCTGACTGGAAGACTTGTGCAAGATCAGCTGCTCTCTCAACAGGCTTATTTCTTCTTCATTTTATAAAGGTTATGGATCATCTAAGAGTGTGCAAGACTAAAAAATGGAATAGACTCCTGAATGAAATAAGTTTGGGTTCAGTGTTTAGTCACTAAGTTTTTAGCCTGTTTAAGATCTAACCTAATTAAAGAACAAAAAGTCTTTAAAATACTAGTAAATGTCAGTACACAACTGTTTTTAGGAAAGGGCAGCACTATTACCAGCTAACTGAGACATTAAAGAAAAAGTTGAAAAAAACCAAGCTGCTACTTCCTTTCTCAGACCTGTCACAACTGTTTTGTTAACAAAGATGTGTGTTGCAACCAAAAGTGTTCTCCATTTGACAGAGTTTATCTAATGAATCCTTGTAGTTGCTCTTCCTTTTCTACACATCTCTTAGCTATTTTCTTTCAATAAAATGAACTGCATCTAGTATCAGCTGCTGCATGTGTGCCTAAGCAAGCAAAAGGGCTGTGCTTACCAAAAAGGGTACAGTTACAGATGTGCTTTCTTTGTTGGAATAAAAGTTGCATGTGGAATATGTACTACAGATGGGAAATGAATGTATGAACTATTAAAGTAGCTTGGGGTTTTCCCTTATCTGGAATTTCTCAGCTATGCTTAATACCATGGCTGCTGCCAAGCAAAGTTAGGTTTTTACAGTTTGCTTCTGCAGGACAAAAAGAATTCAGTAGCTCTCAGTAGTGTCAGGATCTTTGACGTGAAAGGAGAATCTCATAAAGAGGCTACTTATTGCTTTAGAAGATGGAAAAGGAGCAGTAATAAACTCCCTGAATAACTGGATTCTCCCTGACAGAAGTTTTAGCTGCTTTATTTTGCAGAACTGGTGAACATAACTATGCTACTAAGGCATTTCAAGTCTGATAGCTGTCAGTGTAACTGTGCCTGCAAAAATAATGTGTATTATATACAGGTTAACTTTTTGAAACATGCCAGTTCTTTGGTTTAGGTTTTGCTACCTCATCAGTACGACTTGGTGTTGTATCACTTCTCTAATGAAAAGGAACAAATAGTATCTTATTTTAGAACCTTATTTTAGAACCAGGTGCAAGATTTGTCTTCCATTCACTTAAATGTAATCCCCATGTTTTAAGACAACTGAGCTGCCTAACAGTAAGACTCTTTAAAACATTTTGGTTTGCATTAGTTCTCTAAAGAAATAGCAGGAAATACACTTCCCTGTAGAACAATATTCTTAGTTATTTATATAGCCCCATTGATTCACTGGGTGTTTTCTATGAAAATCAGTAATTCTGAGAATTACATTTTTCTTTTTAGCTTAAATAAGCTACACTTGTTGATCGTCACAACACTTTGTAAATATAATTTGACTTTCTGCAAATTTTTGGGTCAGGTTATGTTGCCTGAAAGAACAGGCTCTTACTTGGTGCTTAAATGTCTTATTTGTGTGTGAAAGACTTTGATATAGGCTCATTTTAAACAGTTGTTCAAATTAAATATTTGGGATGTTATTTTAACTGTAGAACACCGTCTATAATTTTAATATCAAATAAAATGAATAAAAAAGAATAGTTTCCTATGCTTGAAAGAAAGAAATGGCTTTAACAGAAGAAGGTCCTAATGCTGCTGGAGAGCTATTCCTTCTTTTCGGGAAACCGCGTTCTAATGAATTTTCACCCTCTGTAATTGCAAGGTAGGAAGAAAGGTCAATGTTTCCTGCTGGATGTTCACGTAGTGTAGACAGGGCAGCTGCTTAGATGTCTGCTCTCTGCACATGGCTTAGTCGGATTATTTATTTATTTTTGCGGTGGTCCGGTTGTGTCAGTTCTCCTCCTTTCCTCCCCCAAGAGCAGGTATTACCGGTGAAAACCGCAATTTATGCTTTATGTTAGTTCACCCTGGTAGAAATGTGTGCGCTCCTGCCTTAGGAGGCATCTTTTCTTGAACCCACAGGCCTGTCATACTGTGTATGCTTCCACCGCTTTTACTGGGGTTTTTCTTGCCATTTGCAGTGATGTCACTGCCATTACTATCACAGGCAGCAGGGGCTTCAGGGTCATTGTTATCAAGTAGAACAGAGACCAAAGGAAGTTGGCAATAGCTACTGAGGATTGCTACAGGCTTGCTCAAAACTTTTTTTTCTAAAGGTTGCTTTATATTCAGAAGCAGCTTACAGCTGGCCCAGTACATTGCTTTTCACTAAGGTTTCTTTTCTTACAGTGGTTGTTGTTGAGCACCTACTATTGGAATAGTTTCAGAAAAACACATTATGCTAATATTTGTTTAGAACTTGTATAACTTTTATCTCAAACTTTTAAATTTCTCACTTACTTTGTCAGCATCACTGATTCTGTGGCTGATCATGCTGTGGACCAAACGTACAGATTTCACTAGTACACTAAATTATCTGGTTTTGTGCTTCTAGATTTCTGTATCTGTATTTTCAAACTTAATTTTTTTTGTAGAGAGTATTGTAGAAGGTGAAACTATTCTGTACATACTGTGAAATTCTTGGTTTTATAAATGCTGATGTGTTTTCATGGGCTTTTATTGTTAATAATGAGTCTTCTGAATTTCTGACAGCACCACCCTCTTTTCTCTTCACCTCCCCCCACCATGCTGCAACCCCCTCCCCCCGTGATTGTTCAAGTTAGATTCATACTAGGTGGCTTCATATTTTCTTGCATTACTATTTTAACCTTAGACATCCTGCATCGCTTTAACCTGCATCCGTGAGTTCACTTCGAATACTCACTTTTTCTGAGACTGAGTTAGTGTTAATATACTTTATATTGTGAATGTCTATGCTTGCTACTTGAGTGTTATGCTTATGCTTGGTACTTAAGTGTTAGGCTATTTTTTGGCAACCATATCTCCTTCCTTAGTATTTTTTTTTAAACTATTTTTGAAAGTATTTAGTTTTGGAACCTTACTATCATTGTATCATCAAACTGTAGTTCTGGTATGAAAACCAGAAATCTGCCCTCTTGTGGGTAAATCTGTGTAATGTACTGCAGTCACAGCATCTTACTGGAATGAGAACTAGAGGATATTCATTTACTTTCTGCCTTTCTCCCTCATTCTTTAAGTGATTTTTTTTTCTTTTTAAATGTCCGTTTATGGACTAATAAGTAGCAGAGATTCATATTGTAACCAATAAGAAAAGTACTTTATTGCAAAAAGTTGAACTTTAAAACTGGCTATGAGGCAAGGCTTCTTAAATTTCTAATAGCATATTTGCTGATTTAAAAGAAAAGAAAAAGTCCACTGGTCAACTAAATTATAAAATAACCAATACATGAGTTGTGCTGGTTTACTTTGAGTATGCAGCTGCAGAAATCAACTTTTATCATGGTGCTGCAGTTACATCAATATGATGCTACTCAACATAGAAGAAACGAAAACCATTTTTTAAGGTGTTTTCATTCTAAATAAAGATTTCATAATCTAAACTAAATAAAACAACTGTATTTTAAGTATTCTTTTTAATAGAGTGCTTTTAAAAAAGAAATATATAGAGACCTAATATCATAGCTCTTCTTTAAAATTTTATTTTAATACACCTAATTTTGTCTCTAATCTTCTTGTCAGAATATATTAGGTCAGTCATATATATTTTAAATCCAAAGGTATAATAAGCAAAAGAGTACCTGGAGAATGGGTAATGAAACATTTAAACGTACATAGGAAATTTCATATTCCTGAGGTTGGTTACTTACCTTTGCATTACTACTGAGCCTGTGTTTTACTGCACATAAACTGATTTTTGCCTTTATTTTGTTTTCCACTGTTCTCATGCATGCACATAGCGAAGCTGTGGAAGAACGGGTATTTTTGTTAAGGAAGCAAAGCCAAGAGGAACGTTTCATAACTGCAGAGCTTGAACCTTCATATGGTAACCAGTGGTCTGAATCCTCTCATCATGTCATTGATAGTCAGATGCTGCAATATCTGAAAAAATACAATTGCAGTTTGTTTCTTTTTTTCTTGGATTCCTTTGTGCGGTAATTTTTTGTTTGTATGCTTGGGTTGCATGGTTTTTTCCTTCCCATGTTGTCTTCCCACTGGACAATCACTGTCTTCTTACCTAAATTGTTCGCAACTTACTTTCACCCTCTCTTTCTCCCTTAATTATTACCCATGCCTGTCCATTCTCTCTAACGAGGTTTTGTTTTTTCTCCCCTGTTTGTTTCTTACTCTGTCATTATTCCAGTATTATGGTGAGAAATGCAGACTATAAAGGGAGATAAGTAGTAGAAAGGATCCACATGACACAGCCCAAACCTTGTGCCACTTGAAGGCAGTCAGTATTTACCATGTCTATGTTACAGACTGTTTTACCAACCACAGAAAGTAGTTTCTACTTTGAAAAAAAACACAACCAAACCAAACAAAAGGAAAAAAAGACCACAAAAACCCCATCACCAAAACCTAACAACCCACAATGTTTTAAATTTAACATTCTGATAGGATTTTTCTTTGCAATATTATATATGCAGTAAAGGAGAAGATATGTAATTGACAAAAAAAACGTGGGGTGGGGGGGAGAAGATAACATACAGAAGTAGCACTTTAAATGTGTTCATATTATCCATAGCATAAAATTTTTTAATAATACATTCCTTGCTGTCTGGGCTTGGCTTCACTTTATTGTTGTGTATTATGATGATTGCTTTTTCATATATTATTCTCAATATATGCTGCCATTTCACTGTTTTCCTTTCACTGAGGGGGTTCTTTCTATCACTTCCTTTGCGCACTGAATTTTCTTCCTCCCTGAAACATCTTCTATTATATCCGTTGCTTCTTAGAAAGAAGCAAGAGTCTACATACATCTATGCTGAATATGCAAGCTTGTTTGCATATATGTAAATTTGATTTCTACTTCTCTGTTTGAACTGTTACACTACACTCTACATTGTTTAAAGCTTTCCAATACAGCAGTTCTTCGATTTCCTTAATTCAGCTAACTGTTCCATTTTTTCAATATAGAGGTAGAAATGCTGTACTGCTGATAACAGCTATTGTACAAAGCTGATAATGTAAAATTTTCTAAATGTTGCAAAATGTTGATTTTTCTTGACTAATTGTGAGCTGCCACTATGTAGTACTTTTAACTCTTGTTACAGTTGAGGAATCCACAACAAAACCTGTCTGTCAGTCAAAGCATTGATTGTTGCATGATGTTCTGAAGTTTTGTGTAAAAGAACCTATCTCATCTTGAGCTGTTGATTATGTTCCTTTACCTGCTTGGTATTTTAGATTCCTTAAAAAATTAGTTTACTAATCATAGAATCATAGAA
>VZSF01005821.1:109502-138128 GCA_013398295.1 Chionis minor | reverse complement strand
CCCTGCCGGAACCAGGACACAGCAGGTAATTCTGTTTTCCAAATAGTCCAAGTGTGAAATGTGTGAGCTCCATTTATCATTTCAGCTGAGTCTGTGTGGAGACTGACCCGCTCATGTTTGCCCATTTTTTTTTTTGTTTTCCGTGACTAAATGTTGCTTGCTGGAACTAACGCTTTTGAATCTGAGTTTCTAAGCATACACAAATGATAAATTGCTTTATTTGCTCAAGAAACACTTTTGTAGGAATTTTAATTGTAATTAATAAGTGGGGAGAAAGGCCTATGATTTGTTGCAGGCATATTTTTTTTAAGCAGAAGTTGTATTGATACCATCCATAAGGCAATAGATGTGAAAAATAACTGTAAATTTGGAGGGCTGCAATTACGTGATTTATTTTTACATACAGCTATATTAGAAATCCATCCTTTATATTTCAGAGGATGTTAGTTTTAGAAAACTACAAGCTATAAATACTAAGATGTTCTTACTACAACTTTCTACCATCATTTGCTAGGTATAGAAAAGACAGAATAGCTATGAATGTTTTGCACAGTTTGAGGACTGCTCAGTGCTCTGGCAGGTCAAACCTGTTACAGGTGTCGTGAGCACTGCTCTGCCATTAGAAAGGGGCTTTGCATGTTCTGGAGCGTTGAGGACAGCTGTTCCTGTTCATATTCATAAAGGGATGCTTTAAAACATCATTATTTAGACATTTCTCTTGTAGCCGTTTAAGTGATCTACAGGCCTTCTGTTCACCCATTACTGAGCAGTTACTTATAGGGCTCCTTACAATATCAGGATTTTGTCTCCTGCCACCTCTCTGGTGTCCTTTCAGCCACCACCATAAACCTGCATTTGCAGCTTCCTAAATGGACGTGGAGGCTAGCACTTTAATACTTCTATGTAATTTCTTCTTTCTTTTGAGAGCCACTTGGAGAGAAAAACAGAACAGCTAACTTTTCCTTCAACTCTGATCCTTTGGGTATTTGTTAGCAACTTCCAGTGGCAACACAAAGCCAAGTGAGTCTGCCTTCAGAAAGATACTTCTTTCTCTGGAGAAAGAGTGCGTACCAAGAATTTTTCCAGAAGTTTTCAAGAGGTAACTAATTCTTCAGTTCGCCCCAAATGAAAATTGGAGTTCTCAGTTTCTCTGTTTAAACCCACATGACCTTTTGCAAGAATGCACAGGTCAAACGGTCTGGCAGTTAATAGGTGAAGCTGTTACCTTACGCTGTGATAGTATTTCAATATTCTTAAAATAGCCAAAGGAAGGAGAGCCTCTAATTCCTTTGACCTGCAACATTTTAGTGGCGTTTTCTGTTTTGCAGCAGCACTGCTGTGTTCCTTCATGTGGTGCGTCTGGCAACTTGTGCGTGCAAGGGTGAAAAGGGTGAGCTGTGATGAGTGCCATAAAACTGAAAGGGAGTGCAGAGAGATGCCTGAACAATTCAAAGTGCTTTTATTAAGCCCTCTTTCCATAATTTCTTGTAGGGGAAAGTGTCTCTTTCAAGCTTGGCTAGATTTAGAATTTGCTGCTGCCTTTCTTTCATTGTCTTGACACCTTTGTGGTACCGCTGCTGGCTTGTTAGCGGCTTTGGCTCGTGAATAGCCAGTCTGCTCCTGTGTGCAGAGGACTGTAATTTCATCTTACCTCTACAGATATATGACTTTGACTTTGGTGAGAGCTGTGAGGAAGATCTCAATGTTAGCTTTAATTAGTAATGTTTTTGGTCATTTTCCCTAGTAAAACTTGTTTCAGTTTAATGTGAGGTGTAATGTGCTTTGAATACCTCCATGTCATTGCTTGAGAGATGAAAGTCCTTTTTTTATGAAATGAGTTTCTTTACAGCTCCTTCTCAAATTATTTGAGAAAACCTTAAAAGCTTTTGGAAGAGCTGACTTCCAGCTTTCTAAACGTAGCAAGGATGTAGTTTGGTAGGCTGGAGATCTTCCTAAATATTTTTATGTCTTTCTCGGTTTTACTTAAGTAATGAAAGTAAAATAAGCTTTATGTTAGTATGTGAAGTATTTGACCCCCTTTACTTATCAGCAATACTAGGGAAAAACTTGACAAGTGTCTCTGAAGGAGGTGGGGTATACTCCAAAATATCCTAGGGATGCTAATTTGTTACTTTGAGGAATGCCTTGTAAACATTCTTTCCCATCTGTTTCATAGCTATCAATATTGTTAGTTATAGGACAATGACTTGAACATTTGGAGCTATTTTGAAAAGCAGAAGAGGGTCTTACCTGGCTCACAAACTGTTCCTAACCTACACCCATGTGTGTTTTGTTCCCTTTCTCACAAAGATAAGTAAGTTCATAAAATGCAGAGTTTCAGTGTCAGAGCTTTTCAATTATTGGCTCACTTAGGCCATCCTATGCACAGGTGATGGTTATTCCCCAAGCTCTGCCTGAGGGTTTTTTTTGCCAGAAGGCACTAGAAGTGCATGCACCCTGAGCACATAAGCCTGGTTTTGCTGGCTGAAATCAAAGGGTTATATGCTTACATGCAAATCTTTGGTATTAAAAGACTTCTTCAAGAGAATTTTGGCATGCCTTCCTTCATATGGGTTTCATGCTTAACATCTAATGCAAGAGATTAATTTTGTCTCTTAAGATCCCTCAGTTTGACTTTCATTTTGACAAAAGGATTTGTATTTTTAGTTCATCATTTGCTCTATGCAGCTTGCGTTCTTTATATTATAAAATACGAGTCAATGCTTTTCTGGGTCTTTTGGAACAACGTGGCATAAAGGCAAGTTGTAGAGAGAAATGTCTGGCTCTGAAAGCAGGCTTAAAAAAACCTGAAGGTATGTATTTGTATGATGCTTAGCTTGTCCTGAACTGTAGGAAGCCGAAATATTTTTGGAATTTATTTTATGAGCCTGAATATTTCCATTAATAAAATAAGCATCCAAAACCATAAGCAGTATAATCGTCTACAGCAAGTATGTGTATGGAAGCACTTGCAAGTGTCTCTTAAAACCCAGTAAAATCATAGGTAAGTTCACATTTATCTAATACAATGAATGTAAGAGAGAATGTCATGAACTACTACTTTGTCTATTAATACCTCTCTGTGGTGTGGAACGCTCTCTTCTGGAGAGGATGCTTCAGTATTATACTGCGGCAAAGAATAAAATACAGTTAACTGTGTTTAAAGATCAGCATATATAATGCATGTAATATGCTCATTTTGTAGCTGTAAAGCCTCATATAGTAAAAGCAGTTGGGCATGATGTGGGAAAACCCGGACCAAGTCAGAAGGATCTCTTTTAAAGGTATATGTTACTGTATATAGTGAAAGGAAATGGTTCTGATCCTTTCTCCCCGCCGTATGGAAGTGCTGATTACAGTTTGAGGAGGTAACATTTATCAAGTTACAACACTGAAGGTAGAAGGAGAAACTAAAAGCAAGGGACAGAATAAACCCCCAACTTTGCTGTGATATTTCAACATTCTTCAGGGCCTCCTGGGTGGATGTGTTAAATTCCAGCCTGTTGACTTCAGACACGGTGGCACATCACTGTGTTGAAATGATCCCACAAAATAAAATTTAATGAGGAATAAGAGACCGTGTTGCTGTACAGGCTGATATCCTTGCTGTCAATGGAGCATGTAGGTGTTACTGTCCTGTAGGAAAGGGGTCCATCTCCCTTGAAAAAAGCTTTGCGATAAATTGGTATGGTTGCCATGATTAGTCTTAGAGGTGCTTACAGGAGAGGCAGCAGTTTTCAGAGTGGCACGATGTACTCAGATCTGTACCAAGTAGTTTAGACTTGTTAATTATAGATTCTGTGACACAATATAGCTGTTGCAGTCAGGTTTTGCACTTGTCTACTTTGCATTGTTAAGAAAAGCTTTTTTGCCCCTTCATTCAGAGCTGGCTATTGCTTTCGGATACAAAACACTTATCTACTTCAACAGAAAAACTGTTTTTCTTAGTTTACCAGCTATTCTTCCTGTCATTATGACAGATCTTGAGCTATATCAGGCTCAATCCCAAGCATACTTTCATGTTTGCTCTAAAGTAAAGAAAGATCTAAAGGAATAATGTTAGATTTAAATTTATTAAGGATATTCATCTCTACTGAAAACATTGCACTGATCCCTTTTGCTTGCTTTTACATTTTTAATGGCTTATATTTTAATATTGCCATGCTGTAACTTTGAAAAACTTGAGTACTTTAAAATGTCATACCTTCAAGCAATATTCTTAAAAAGAACTTTAAGTTTTAAGAAGGGTACTTGAACAATTCTGACACTCTATAAGGAGAGAAGTTGTAAAGACTTTCTTATGACTGAACAAAGCAGAAGAATGATTCCAGGGTATTTAAGTGGTTTTCCCTCCTGTTTGAGGCAGGTGCATGTGGATCTTTCACTTCTAGGTGTGTTACTCTATGCATCTGCATCTGATATATGTGTTCTTTGTTCTGCCTGTGGTTTTTAGGCAAGTGGTATCTGAATTATCACAGAGGAGTCGACAGAAATGGGGCCATTGTGAAGAATAAATCCCTTTGTTTTAACTGGATGTGGGGTTTGTGGTGGGGTTTTTTGGCTTCTGTTAGTGATTGGAGTGATAACACAATATGTCAATCACATTCATGTTTCACACAGTATATGAGGGCCTGAGCTCTACAGTCACTGAAAAAGTTGGCAAATAATTCTTTCATCAGTTAGGTGTATTGCAGGGAGGGACTTCATGAAAGCTTCACTGGCACTAGTAGAACCTAAAGTTACATCTACTTGCCAATGCCAGTCGAAGGATAAATGGAAAAAGAAGAGAAGAAAGTATCAGATAAAAATGATAATGATACTGTCTTTGTGTGGTGGGATTAAAACACACTTGTCAGAATATCAGGATTTTCCAGTTATCTCAGATGTCTTTCACCATTGCCAGCAGTGTGCTGCTGGCTCCACAAAGCACAGATTTGTGCCTTTTTTTTTTTCTCCCCCTTGCGCATCATGAGACAAAGATGTCCTTCAAAAGAGAGATATTTATGATGCTGACTTCAGAAGGGCTGAGGTCCAGCAAGTTTGCTGCACTGAGGTTTCACAGATGCAGAACATACAGTCCACAGCCAAAGTGTCTCATGAGCTATACTATAGTAGGAGTGAGTCTGGCCCTGTACTGTCTTGTCCAAGAGTCGTTGCTCTACAGCTTGGTAAGTAGACTTCAGGCTTGGCCAAATCAGAACGTTTCAGTTCTGTTCTGAATGCAAGAATTTGACGCCGCTTCCCAAAGTTGGCAAAAATTTCTGTACTTTACTACAGAGCTGTCAAGATGGAAGAAAGGAATTTCATTGGTTTGGTTTGGTAGTCTGCACCCTGTTCTTGGTGTAGGAAGGAAGTGCTGCTGAAGGTCAAAGGCAACTGAATCAGCAAAAGATGCTAAGATGGCATTAAAAACACGGAAAGGGAACATGCTTTCTTTTGGCATAGTGTCAGTTAGTCCAGATTTAACAGGAATCAAGTAAATGCTATCAGAAATCAGCAACCTCTTTTTCCTCTTAAAGAAAAGAGATTCCAGAAATACTAACTGAGCCTTCATAGTGCGGAATTGATTATTTTATTTTATTTTTTTATGGTATCTGAACAGTGAGATAATACACCGGCATCTTCTAGTGAGCCCCTACCAGCTTTTGCACAATCATAATAAGGTAAAATCCTCCGGTCAAGAATAGCTTTGCAAAGCATTAAGATAAACACATATGTATTTGCCTGGTTTTGACTGGAGGATTAGTGATTTGTTTCGTTGTGAAACTCTACACTGAGCTCTTAATTAAGCTTACCAGGCACAAGTGCACTTCAGGTGATCCAGACGACCTTTAAAGGGCCTGCAGCAGATGGTGGAAAGTCTGTGTTCCGCACAGTATTCTGCTGTTTTGTCTGTTAAATAAGTATCTAATTACTCCCAGTCTTATCTTATTTCAACACAGTGTCACTAAATTACTTACATGGCTGTAAGTAAGGTAATCCGTTGCCAATCCGATAAGCTTTCAGCTTGACTTTTTGGGAAGTAAACTTGCACCTGATGAGAATTTTCTTTTGAGCAGACAAGAGTGTCTTCCAATACTTTTCCAGAGGCTCTTAACAAGATCATTCACTGTTTTTCCCACATAGCTTTTCTTTCTGCTGTTCTAAGTAAATTGCCTGTGACAAAGTCAGAGGTGTTTTTTTTTTTTTTAAATTTTTCTTGAGGGCAAAATGGCTTTTATTTGTGATGTTTTACACTGTGATGGGCAAAGGGGTGCAAGCACTTCTGAAGTAATAGCATCAACCCTTTGTATTTGTGGGCACCGAACCATTACTCTGTTAATTTTTGAACTGCTGCCCACGTCAGGCAGAACGGCTGTTATGTAGAGCAGCACTTAGGCAGGTGGTTGAGTCATCCTAAGTTAATTTCTTCTTCAGTATTGTCTTGAAGAGATCTAAGGTGTGAAAAGAGGCAGGTTTTTACTGGAGTCAGTATCTAGATTTTTCCTCACCTATGACTTTTTCTTTTTTTTTTTTTTTTTNTTTTTTTCAGATGATATGTGAAAGGACTGGCAACGCTGGTGAGGCTCTCCCTCCTCCTCTCAGCCTTCCTCTGTGTCCCCTCTGCACGTTAGTGCACCTGCCAGCTTGCGGAGGAGGGATGTTTGCCATTAAAGGAAAAAAAGGTAATGCATTGCTCATATGTACTCTCATGTACTGGAAAGAGGACAGATGTACTGTGATCAAAAAAAATTCCATAACTTCTGATCTCCAAATAGCAAGCTGTTGCTATCCAGTCCTGTCTTCAAAATGTATTCTGGCTGTTACTGTCCTGCATCCCCATGCAAGCTGCATGTCCTGCAGAAATCAGTGAAGTTCTGCAGGCATGCGTTATGGCATTGATGTGGAGTCCAGGATAGGATGAGGCTCCATAGCCATAAAATTGCCCTTACCTCTTTACTTCAATAGCTGTTCCACAGAAACAATATTGAGGGGGGGAAAAAACATTTGGGAGAAGTGTATCAATCTCACTGCTCAATTGGTGTTTTATGTTTTACATAATTTGTACGCTTCATATTTGCCAGAAACAAGCTGGGCTGGATGTTTGATATAGAATAGTTAGCAGGTCTTTAGGCCAGTAAATATTGATTTTTATTTTTAGCTGTGTTATCTTCTTCTTTGTTTTGGAATGAACTTGTTTCATCAGAAACAGTCATTCAACTAAAACTGTGTGAAAAGCACTTGATTCAGTCAAAACTCAGGACGGTATGTTCTGACAGGCATGGCTGGTGTCTGTTTTGGGCTTGTGGAGAAAGGAAGCTGTGCTTCTCTAGCTATTTTAATCTCTGGACGCTTACATCTTGGAACCCTGCAATGCTCTGTCACAGCTGCATGACCATAGGTGGTCCCATTTTGGTCTCCCCGTATCTGCTTGAGTAGCGGAGTGCTCCATACTGCTGAGCTGAGGACCACTGCAGCTGCTGCATCTCTTGCTTTTCTGGATAATCCCCCTGCTTTTGTACAGCAGAGCAATTTCTTCTGTGATTTCCACCCTGAATGACAGGAGATGATGTTTTGTTCAAAAGTAAGGCTAAGGTTCAGACTAGTGTTCTTCAAATTGTGTTTAGGAGAGGTTAGATGAGATAATATAATGCTGCCTTCTGTCCTTAAAAATCTATAGATCTAGCCAGTGAAGGGAAATGTCTTATTCCTGTAATTTTAGTCATTGTCCTTAATCAAATTCTCAGAAAAAAACACAGGAAAAGACAGGCTCACAAGCAGCCTAACAACCTCTTTGACTTCAGTCTCTGAATTCCCATAAATAGTTTACAAACTAAAAGAGAAAAACCTGTTACTAAGGGCAAGATGTTTAATGTGTTTCTGGTAAATACACAATTTAATCTAATAGCCCTGTTCTTAGCTGTTAATATGCATGGATGACCTGTTTGGCATGAGCATCTGAAAGCAGAGCTGTCCTATTAACCTGCCAGGGTATCTGTTAGCCTCGTTTTGAGAGTGATTTGGAAGAGCTTGATGGAAGATCATTGTAAACATAATAGCATGATGCCAGGGAAGTATTACCATGAGCATACTTGCTGCTTTTATTGCATGAGCAGTTGTTAAAAAGGTTGCTTTGTTTATGTTTTTATATTAGAAATCATACCAAGTTAAATAACAATATTTTGCCTCCCTGGGATATGCTGGTAGTAATTTCTCTTAAGCTGGATAGAAGTGCCAACTGCAGAATTTGAGCTTTATCTCATTCTGTGGGCTACAAGCCACCTGAAGGATTTTTTTCCCTACAATAAAATCCTTTCCTGACTTTCAGTGGGGTCTCCTATTTTTAAGAAGTCTGGCCAGTAGCAGTGTTGGCGCAAACACTGGTGGCTGTGGAAATGGGTCAGAGGAGACCTGCCCTGCAAACATGAGTATGGGTAAGGATGCAGTGAAATGAAAAGCAGCCGTGCCACCTGGGAGTTGTGAGTGGCCTCTGTGCAGCAAGATTTGGGGAGAGCCAGAGGACTGCCTGGCTGCGTTATCTGTATCGCTCCACACTGTGCCACATTTAAAGGCCATTCCATTTCTTGTCTCCTACAGAAGAGCCACATTCTCACCGCTTTTATCTCTCGTTAGAGTGGAATAATCATACTGAATCAAACTTCTTGTCTCTAAGTACAGTGTTTTGTCTCCACGACGATGCTTCCAGCACATACAAATTTTTGAGGAAGGTGTAAGAAACCATTGCAGCATGCAAAGGCTGTGTCCTTCAGGCGCTCCATTTTTGGGGGTTACCATGGGTCCCGTGGGAGCAGCGGGGGGGGGGCCTGTGTGTGCCCCAGCCCTGCGCCTTTGCTCGTTTCCCTGGTCTTTGCGTGGTGAGCTGAGCAGGATGAAAGTTCACAACCTGTTCTCTGCACACCGCTCGTTATTTTGTATGTTTTCAACACAGCTCTCTGAAATCTCCTGCCTAAGGTAATCAATCTCATCTCTGAAGCAATCAATCAGTAACTGTTTTGAGTCTTTCTACTAGGGCTCTCCATTTCCCTAATCACTCTTGTTCACACAATTGCCCTTGGACAGTACTTCACCTATCAGGTTCGATATCTATAGTATATGATTTTTCTCCTCCCCTCTCCTGCCTTACTGAAGTTCATCTGTTTTAATACCCCTGAAACAAATCACATCCATGTAAGCCTATTATTCAAAGAGATTTCATGTCGTTGTGTATACATAGATAGATTTTGTAGCTTGAACTAAAGCAAATGTATAACTTAATTTTCTATTTAGAATTGCCACTACAGGGTGTAAAATTGTTGCTGCTATAATGAAACTGCACCAAATGTGGTAATGAATTTAACAGCCATATATGCACCATAGTAGAGCATAACAAGTCATTCTAGGGTTTGGTCTCAGATGTTTGTGTTTTTTTTTTTAAAAAGCATTCACAATTCACAGCTGCAAACTATCCTGTTTTTACATGTGACTCCAGGAATTAGCTCAATGTTCGTGCATGAGTTTAAGGACTTACTAGCAACTGCAAGAACTTGCTTTTTTATTTCTAAGCCAGAACTTAAGAGCAAAGTAGCAGAAGCAAGCTTTTCTTTGTTCTGAAATATTTCCAAACTGTGCAAGCAGTATGATTTAAAAATATTGCTTCCTCAGGTGATAATCTTGAGTAATGTGTACTAGAATAGCCACAATGTGCTTTTGACAATGGATATTTCTTGTATTTAGTTTTTAATTTTCTCTAGTTATCTCAGATTTTGAAGAGGACTTAAAATGCCTGAGTACTTAATTTAGTTGTTCATGGCTTCTCTGAAAATGACTAAATACTAAAATGAGAAGGGAAGTATATGTGTATTGAAATTATGAGAGGTTCTTTATGATGCTAAAGAGAAGTCCATCACAAGCTGAAAGCAGTGGGAAAAACCTAGTTGTTCTCACTAGAAGAAACATTTTAGACTTTTAGAAGTTTTTTTTTTTTTAGGTCATGTTATGTATTCACAATTTCTGCATCAGAGAAGCTTGATTTTTATGTTTTTAATGTCTGAGCTTTTATTGAGGGATCACATAGTAACTACGTATTTCATAAATGAACTGAAATAGACTTGCAGGCACATCCTAACCATAGCCTTAGTCAAAAATATCAGCATCCACTTCACAGTCTAGGAAATGAGATGCATATTAAATTTTCAGTTCCAGAATGATGCAGGGAATTTATAATTTGGGAATAAATCTCAGAATTCATGAAAACAAACATTTTCTCTTCAGCTGTCTAACTTCCACAAAAGTTAAGTGACCAATACCAGAATTGTTTATAGAAGAATCTTTGTGCTTCGAAGTATGAAAAGATCCTCAACACGGCAATTTATGCAGTGCATACACGTACAGCTACATTTTTTGCACTATGCTTTTCAACCCTGTTGTGAGGAAAGGAGTAGCTGTAACGTGTTCGAGAGAATTTCCAGGTGCAAATCCCATTTGGCTGTCACTTTTGTTTCTGCCGTTCACAACAATGACAGTTACCATACTATCAATTATTTTAAGAGGTGAAGGTGTTATATATCCTTTTCCTAGTAATGACTTCATAACAAAAGCCAAAATTTCATTCCATAGAGTGAGGGAACTGAACAATTAAAAAAACCCAAAAGTTTTTATAGCTTTCACAAATCGTACTGTTCTTGTAGGGACAGCAAATGCTAAGTGATTCTTGCTGACAGTGACAGGCCGTTTTAGCCAACAATGTGGAGACTTACCTGCAAATCATCAAAGTCAACATTGTAAGATTTTCCTATACATTAAACACCTAAGCAAATATCTGGTCACAAAAAACATGCAGGTTTTAGGTGCCTCTGAAAAATAATGCGTTCTGTATACAACAAGGTATACGGAGGTCCAAATTTCCTTATGAGATGTAAAACTAGCTAATTGCTCTGGTTTATACCAGAAGTATTTGGGGTAGCCCCAGTGGCTCCAGGGTACCTTCTCAGCTCTGCCATGATCCTTAGAGTGACTGAAGTTCTCGGAAGCCCCACTGGGGAGAAGACGCTGAGAAATCCTGCAGACTTCTGTGTTTTCTTGGTTTTTCAGGACAAGGGGTCGCACCTCTCATCTTTTGCCACGTTGGGCAGGTCCTGGGGCTGTCCATGCGCTTCTGTAGCAGTCAGGAATGTCCAAGAGTAAAACTGTCCTTTTCAGTTTTCCTCTTACAATTAGCATAGGAGGTGGATGATCAGTATTATAATGTGATGAGGGTTAATTTGAAAGATGTTTCTTTTCTGATGTTAAGCTTTATTTTGCTCTTTTAAACTGATTTCCATCCTTATCCTAGCTCCACGAATAAAGCCATGTTAGTTGAAACTTAAAAACATTTCCTATCAAGGGTCTCACTTAACAGGCTGCATTTCAGAGGAGAGGAAGTAGTTCACTGTCTGTCCATTACTCTGCTTGCAAAGGAGGAGATTAATGTGGCTTTTATGTTCAGTCATGACAGGGGAAATGGTTGGTTGCTATTTCTTGGTAACTCGGCTCAGGGTTCTTCCCTACTCGATCTTGAAATGCTTGTTTCTAGGAGATAGGGAGAATGATATTTTATAAAATTATGTAAATACTCGTTGATAGCTGTAGAGCAATACTGAATTTGTGTTGGAGTTGTGATGATTTTTTTATTTTGAAATTTAAGATAATTTCCACCTATTTTCAAAATAGACAACCTTGCAGTCCTCAATTTAAAAAAAAATAAAAATCTGTAGGTTAAACAGTAACATCCCACTTCATTTGGAAAATGATGGAAAACCTGGAAAGGGTGCGAAAAGCATCCTGTTAGACAGAAAATCATATTGCAGTATGAAAAATGTGATGGTTTAGCTATGTGTTTATTAAACTTTCCCATATAGTAAAAAAACCCCTTAAATTCTAGCTTCCTAGCTGTGGGATTAATATCTGTAACTTGACATTATCAGGAGGAAGTGTGAAAGGTGCATCATTCCCTCTGTCATTGTCATGTGAATGGGAAGAGATGAAACTTCAGGAGTTGATGGATTATCACAAGAGAGAGGATGCCTGAGCTCTGAGCAATGATATGGGACACACAGAATATGCTGGGGTCTTTTTCATAGGCTCCCCAGATGTGTGTACTCGGGTTTGTTGCAGCGAGCACAGAAAAGCACTGAAGATGGCTGCATTTTAATGAAGTCCTGCTGAAAAAGCCTTTCTAATTATAAAATTGTTTCATGGAACTTACAAGTGTCATATAAACGATCACCCTCACCCCGAGGCTGTTCACATCAATATGCATGTGAGCAAAGGTGTTCTTTTGTTAGCTGATATTTTTACACAGCAATTGTACAAATTTTAATCATAAAGACAGTATTTTGCCAAGCAGCTGTAATCTGCTCTCAGATACCACTCAATGCCTCTAAGTTGCTGTATATCTTTATAAACAGTCACGAAATAAAACAGCTGAGATGAAAATGTGGCATGATAAATGCGCACCCGAGCAGCAGGTGAGGGAAGAAGCAGAATATACTTGAAAGAAGGAAGAATTGTACATCAGAAAATACTTTGTTCATACACTTCGACAATTATTTTATTTGAACTATTTCTGAGAATGGCTGTAAGCGCTCAGTGTTTTTCACCTTTCCCTTTAATAACACCCAAAATACAAGATTCAGACATACTTTTTCTAGTGAATTAAGTATAATGGGCATAGGAAATAATGCAGCATATGATGCCCCAATTTCCCTGATATACCTCTAAAATATGTATGTTCATGCACAACAAGCATGCATGCTATTCTGAGGTTAAAATGTTCCACTTTGTAGACGATTAATATCTTTCCATTCATGTGTCAGATTCGTCTGAGCAGTATGTGACAAGGAAACCATGACTATGATAATAGTTTGGGCATAAGTAAGTTGATAATCACTTTCAAAGGACAGTAGGGATGCAGACTTAAATAACTACTGCAAAACTTCTCCCAAGCATTTCAATACTGTATGACGCAATTAACAAATTTAAGTACATTGTTGCTTAATATGCTACTTAGGATCTGGAGGCCATATTTATTTTCAAAAGAGTTCATGTCTCCAAAGCATTGAAGAATTGTTTTCTCTGAAAAAGCAGCTCAGGCAAGACGTTGGGAGGGGTCTATCACGGTCAGTTTAAACATTACACCAGAGAAATTTCAAGGGGCTGTGGCCTCCGTGCAATGCTGCAGCTGTGAAACGCAGCTCAGAATAAGGCATTAAGCTCTAAAAAGGGTGTGGAGGGTACCAATGTCACCTCCTCAGGAGCAGAGCCAGCATTTGCACTTGGGCAGTGACAGTAAGCACTGCCTGTGGCCATGAGCAACGACAGCTCCTTCCCTTCGCTCCCCCAACAGAGATGGGGCTGCTGGCAGTGTCTCTGCAGGCAGTTTTTGGAGTGTCTCTTTGATGCTCTGCAAGTTCTTTTTTGCAGCCATGGCAACCTTGCAAATTCCTCAATTAGTAACTCTGACTTTTTCCATCTCACTGGTCCTAGCAGCTCTTTGTAACCCAAGTCTCTCTTCTGCTACAAGTACTGCTGCCTTCCACTACGCAGAGTAGTCTCTATTAGAAAATTAGTGTTGTTGTGATAGACCTTATAGGGAGATGGTTTTCCTTCATCATTGATCTCCTGTTCTTGCCTGGACTTTTGTCCTGCCTTTGTGTGTGTGTGTGCTGGTCATGACATTGCAACTTGGGCAGCGTCCATTGTAGACGCAGGAGTTATTTTCTGTATCACACCCTCTGAAAGGCTCCAGAATGTGAAAAATTATGGTTTCAGAGGCAGACAGAAACAAAGGAGACATTGAATGCAAAAAAGGACTTTCTCGCTCCATCTCACCAAAAGACCCATGCCTTGTGACAGTGGTATTGGGGCAGCAGATGGCAAAGTGCGAACAGCATGGGAAGTCATCAGGAATCCCTGGAAAGTGTATTTCAGGAAGCTGCATGGCAAATCAGGGGACATACTGACAGTACAGAGTGCAAGGCAATCATCTGCCTAGCCATAAAACAACCTTCACCTTTTCTGGCAGAGACTGACACTGCAGTAAACAAGCTCAAACTGGGAAAGGCACATGGTAAATGTTACAGATGAAGTCATAAAAGTCTGGCAGCCATGCAGTTCATGTCCTTTATAAAATCTGTGAAGAAGCAAATGGGAAGCCAGGGACTGGCCAAAGTACCAGTGCAAATCAATCTACCTTTCGCCATCTCCGGGAAAAAAAAGCAGACCTGAAAGACCTGCTGAGCAGATCTCTTTTCAAACAAAGGTAATGCACTGCCACATGTTACTGGAACTTGCAAAGCAAGATGGGGTCCAAGAAGATTGAATGAATTGGGGACTGGTAGAGGGGGAGAAAAAGAATTTTTTTTTTTAATTTTTTTTTTCACTTGCGGTTTCAGCAAGCCTGGGATAATGCAGTCATCTGCTGTCTGTGAACCTTCAGTGATCTGCAAGCCAGTTTGGAACTGTTACGCATACCCTGAAGCAGCTTGCTGTGGCTTGTACCACTGGCTGGATCTGTTTAATTTTATGAAAACTTCTAGAGGAAACATTAGTAGGTATTTCACACTGACTAAGAAGAAATATTTCCTTGGTTTGGAACTTTTAAGGAAAATCCTTAAACAGAGTTAGAATTGATTTCTCTTGTCATGAGATAAATACCTGTTTCATCGTGTAGCTCTTCATTGGAGGTTCTCCAGTTGAGACCCTGTGGATGGAGGGGAGAGAGATGGATGCTTCATTGAAAATAAGTGGATGCAGTCAGGGAGGAGAAGCTCCTAGCCTGTGGTGTGGGAAGACAGTGTGGGGTGAGACTTCACATGCAGGGTGTCTGCAGCAGCACGAGGACCAGAAGTGGCTGGCGAGCAGGAGCCAGCGCACAGCTTGGCCTCTGGGCTGTGAGAAGGTCCATGCAGCCTGGACTGAGACAGAGCCAAGCTGAAAGAAAGGATCTGCCTTGTGAGGACACAACTGGCAGAGGAGGGTTATTTATAAATCCTTTTTATTTTGTTCTGTATTACCTGGCCACTTGGAGTTCTATTTCAAGTAATTTAATAAAAGCTGTTTATTCTGATGGGGTGGGGGAAAAAATCTTTTGTTTCAGTGCTTATTGTAAACAAATAGGGTTAGTAGGTCATCCACGGTGCTCTTGAAATGCCAGGCCCGTTCCACTGCAGACACAAGAAGGTGTCCTGCTGGGGTAAACTCAGGTGCATGCATTGTGTGTCCTATGCCAACGGGCATTGGCTATGCAGTGGCCTTTCCTTTCTCGCTTTGTAGTGGCATCTCGGGCTCCCCAGGCAGATAACTGAGACAGTCTGTGATTTTTGAGCACACTTCACAGCGACCACTTAGAAATATGTATTAGATAGTTTTGGAACCGAGCTAACATGTCTTTTTTGCTTGAGATTGGACTTTGTTTCACTCTGGTTCTTTCTCTTGTTGCTGCCTTTTTATTTTCACCCACCTTTCTTGTCCTCAGGCTTAGCAATAGCGCAATGAATTTTAGTGAATTGAATGGTCTCTGGAGGTGGCAGGGTCAGCACAGGGTGATACAAGACCTGGCAGAAAGGAAAGAAGAGAGGAAAGCACCCATCTTCCTGTGGTAACAAGTTATTAGAGGAAACCACAGCTTGATCAGCTGTGGTTTCGTTTTGGCTTTGATTTTTCCACTGAAATTCTAGAGGAAAAAGTAGTTAAGCCTGCCACTGGACAGGGGGAAACAAATTGGACTTTGCGGTTTTCTGTGACTTTCTGGGTCGTGATCTACTCTGTAGGATTAGCAACCACATGCTTCTTTAAAGGTTTGTTATCATCAGCAACCCCAGGATTAGTGCTTCTCTTAGACAGAAATAGGGCGAATCACATCTTCCAAAGTAGCAGTTCTTGCACAGGGAAATGAAACTTCATCTCTCTGGATGAAGTGAGCCTGCTCGTTAAGTGATCCTGTGGGGGAAGAGCTGCTGAGCAATTTGTTGGGAGGAAAGACAAAACCTCACAATTAACTTTCAAAGGATTGCGTTTTTTGGCTCTTGGCCACAAATGTTTAATAGTAGGTCAAGCCTGATAGAGCCGCTTTTCTGCCCAGAGCTGAACTGGTAAGTCAAATCCACTTCTCTTTGACAACTTAATTTTGACTTCAGGCTTGGGGACAAATCAGAAAGGAACACCAGTAATTGTGCAACAGCTGTCATGGGAGGAAAAAGGAAAAAAAAAAAAAAGATTATTTTGTAAGTCATGGCATCCTACTTCAGGAAGCATAAAACTTGCAAATGGGGCCCTGGAGCAGAATTGCTCATATTTCTGAGTTTTCTTTCATAGAAGAAAAGCCAACTAGTTGTCGAACTAGACAGTTATTCCACAGATGTTTGGTTGGCTGCAGCTATAACACAGTTCTGGAAGTAAGGGAACATATCTCATGTGCTGTGTACACAATTCAAATGACATGTTTAACTTGTCAAGAAAAAGGGTTTTGAGCATAAGGCAAAATCAGTAAAATGGGTGTTCTGGGACATTTTTGGTAACAAGACCAAGCTTCTGTAGAAAAAGAAAAAAAAAACCAAGCTTTTGCATCTCTGGATTTGGAGGAGATGAGAGAGAAAGATGAAACTGAGCTTGCAGAGTTGCTTGTTCTCAGGCTGGAGTGTACAGACATGATCGTGCTTTCAAAACAAGAAGGAAAAGCAAGGTTGTGCTGCCAGTGGGGAGACATAAGCTGCTTCTGTGAGTTAAATGAGCATTTGCTGTAGTAACTGGCAGGGAACCGCAAGAAGAAGAGAACAAGTAGAAGTTGAGCTAGAAATACAAACTGTTAGAAATAGAAGGCTGGGAGATCAACTTGCATCAGAACTTACCAAATGTCTCAAACTTAAATTGTGAAGGAAAAAAGAAAGCAAAGATGCAAATCCTTCCTTCTCCTCTCAATCAACTCTTCACTTTTCAAGGACATTTTGGTCTTCATTCAGGACTTTTTGTTCTCCTGAATAATAATCCGTTCCGGCTGAATTAGTGTGGCTGAGAAGAGCTCTGCCTCTAGTCCTCTAGCTGTTAAATAAGCTGAAAGTTGGGCAACCTGGCTTCTTGTCAGTATTTTGGCATGGTACAAGAAACGCCGGTCTAATTGGATGGATTCTAGCAGACTACCACTACCTAAGGAAGAGAAGCAAAAGGAGAAATGGAGTTTGTGAATGAATAATTGCCATGGTGCTGGAAATGGTTGACACAGTCAAAGATGGATGTGAAATTATTTTTCTCTCATCTTCGTGCAGGAAAACTCATCTTTGCCTACATATAGCAGAGCAGCTTTGAAGCAGCTTTTCATATGCTACATAAATATGTATGAAAAAATGTTTATGACAAGATTAATCCCTTTTTGCATCTTAGTCTCGCAGGAGGCCTCAAAATGGATTTCAAATGCCAATCAAAATATTTATATCTCTACTTGGACTTTTTATAACCTCCCTTCACCAAAGAGGGAGGAAAGAACAAAATACTGGCTCCAATTGCGTTGCTACATACGAACACTTCCTGCCTCTGCCTCTTACAGCAGTGTGTATACTATGGATAAGAGTTAGCAAAGTTCTCCATGGGTTTTTAATTTCTTTCACTTTCTCTGTTCTTTGCAGTAGGTAATACTGACACAGATCTCTTATCCAATCAATCCTTTTTCCAAAATTAGGGCAATGTTATATCTTTTCTCCCTGGCTGCGCTTACATTCTTGTTTTCCAAGTTTGTTTGAACTAATTCCCAGAGAGCCTTCGAATGTGCTAACTGCATAGAATACATTACTTTGCCATCTGTTTCAGGAAAGACGCTTTTCTCATTACATTCCTACCCTGTAATTATTTAAACTTTACAGTGAACTCTCCAGACCACAGCTATTTAGAGCTCTGCAAGAGTACTTCCTTTCTTTCAGCAAGAATATACAAGAAAAATTTTTCTTCAACTTTTGCAATGTTTTTTGTTAGTACTCTGATACAGATGTTCATGTGATCGTTCAAATTTAATGTTAACTTCATCTTCATAAACAAACATCACTTACTTACATGTTGAGGGTCCAAATAAGAAATTTGATTTGAGATCCAGCTCTTGTCATGGAAAAAAGTGATTTGGGGTTCAACCCTTGCAAAAAACTTAGTTTAGTACAAGTCAGCACATTCCCACTAGCACCTTCACAGGGAAGGTTGTTCCTGTGATGCCTAAACTCATGCCAGACTACCCAAGATGTTGTATGAGAAACTCGTTGTTTTCAGACAACTAAATATTGGATGAAAACATATTGCTCTGGGCAGTTTTACAAATTCTAGTTCACTGGTTCTCAGCAGCAGATTGATTCACTTTTAATGTCTCGCCTATTGTTGTGACTATTTCCAACAGTTATTTATAGCACACCAGAAAGCAAAAAAGCCCAAACAAACCACCACTTCCTCACTGAAATTAGCTCACCTTGCAAAGCTAGAGAATCAAGACATACTCAAGGTTTGCATGGCTGGTGACTTTTTCCCCCCCCATGTCAGTGGAGTGCAGTGGGAGCTCAGTAGTGACTTAACTTTCTGTCTATATAAAAGCTGTAAATAAAGACTGGATAACTTCAATCATGCTATTTGGAACTATGTACTATACTAGTAGGTTAGTATACAATAAAGGCATGCTAAGGCTATAGATATTAATACAAATGAAATAGAATTTATTTCTTAGGAGTGCATGCCAGTTAATAATTTCTTCTGATTTGTTCCATGTTGGAATTAACAGAACCAGCATGTGCTTTGTCTGTACTGCTCCAGTTAGGTCACAAATGTCCTGTGTTGCTGCATGAATTGACTGATTATTACAGGCCAGCTACCAAGTTCCTACTAATCTGCGCAGGTTTACCAAAGGTAACAGGCCAATATTGATTTAGGCCAACAATGTCATGTGTCTGTTCCCTGTTTGACTAAACTACGATGCCCTGACGTGGATCAAGAATGTGAATCCTGGATCTGATTCACTGGACTTTCAGTTTTTCAGGGAAAAGCCGAAAAAACCCCTCTTTGGCCTCTTTCCTGCCTTGATGACATGTGAAAATTTATCACACTTTTTTTAGCATTGTATCCGTCTTTTGTACTCAGCTACCCTTAGAGAGTAATCACTTCCAAAATCACAGTTTAATCAATTGCTTTTTAAAGGAAGAACCTCATGTTCTCTTAAGAGAACCTCACAAATAGGCTCTCAGCAATAAGGCCTTCATGTCTGCTACTGAACACAGGCTTTTTGGTTTTTTTTTTTCCATTCTTCACTGTAATGGTTTAGATTATTACAGATGATGACTAATTTGCATTGATCTGAATAAGGAGGAAGATATTGGCACATGCATGCAGCTGTGCCATAGGACCTAAAAGTAAGGCAGCACAAGCTAAAATGCCTTTGTCTGCGTTTCAGTAACAAGGTGGCTGCAGGAAGGGAATGTTGTGATTCACCTGGGTTAAGGATGAATTCAGGCCCCGGAACAGCTGAATGATAGGGTGGCCGTCAGCATCATTATGGTTACTTGTGGTTGGGATCTCACCCAGGTTCTGCTAAATGCATCTTTCCTTTGACAGATGAGCTCTAATCTGGGCTCTTGTAAATGTGAACGCTTTGCACCAAATTTCTAATTAGGAATAACGACTCCAAGCAGTTCAGTTCCATGTTTTACCCTTGAATTTATTTTTAACTTTCACCGATTGCTGCGGAGCAAGAGAAGATGGGAGCTGGGAATCATGAGGTGGGTAAAAAGCTCCTGTTTTTTTATCAGCCACCCTCAGCAGATTTATGTACAAGGAATTTTTCTGTTTTTCTTGGGTGTATTCCTGGAGAAAAAAAAAAAAAAAAAGGCTTGGAAGTGGATTCTACAATTTCAAAAAATAAATGTAGGGAGAAAACTTACTGGTAAATGTTGAGCTAAAGATAAAGATACCAACCAACAGGAACCAGAAGTGTTGTGGAAGGAAAGGTGACAGCTTGAGTGCTTGCAGCCAGGCAAGGAAAGAAGGTGCTTTAGTGCAATATTCTGTATTAGTCTCTGCTGCAGCCTGCATATTTCTGGACTGAATCAAATTTCAGGTTGTGCAATTATCTACCTGTATGGGTGCAGAACCTTTTCCAACAAAATTCATGGCCCTCCAGTCAAAAAAAATTAAAAAATAAAAAATCAATTAACTTATTCAGATTTAAGCATGTACACCGTTTCTATCAAAGACTGAGTTTTTGTGCTCTGTCACTGAAACATGTTTGAAATCATGTCCTGAGTGATCAGGGGCAGTAATGATTATTATTTTCTGGAATGTCAGACCTTGCTTTTCTATAGTTTAAATGAGTGATACAGGTTTGTGCTAAAGCAGAGAAGCAAGGCCAAAGGTGTATTTTCTCTCTTCGCTGTTGTTTCTCTTCCTTTCCAGTAACCATGTTTACACAGGACCTTCTATTTTTTGATTGGTTGTTTGGTTTTTTTTTGGGTGGGGGGGTGGGAGGGAGGGAGGTATTGATATGAGTTGTAAATTTGATACTGAAAATAATTCAAGTATGAAATATCTAAAACCTGACTGGGAATAATAAGGTGTGCCAGAAGCAGATCAGCTTCTCCAGAAATTCCTGAAAATATAAACAGTACTGCAAAACAAACTTAATCAAAATCCTTCACTAGGTAGCAACCACTCCAGTGTACAATAAACACTTTGTTAGTTGAGAAATTATTTGTTTTCAACTGTTTTGGAACCACAGTATTTCCTGTGAGGTGTAAGGTGTTTACAGCAGACCTGTTGGCATGAATCCAGTAACAGCTTTAGAGGCACGGTCTAGCCTTTTTACTTTTAAGTAATGGTTAATAAACATGAAGTAATACAAGCAATTTGCCTAGTAAAATAAACTATGACGACTTTAATCCATAGAGTCTAATGCTTAATTTAAAATAAAAAGTATACTCTACGGTGTTGATTAGAGGTTTTAAGAAATAAAAAATTATTTCTAAAGAAGGATTTTTTAGATGGAAGCAAAGTACGGGATTTCCTTAGAGAACCCTACCCCATTTGCTCTGGGTTTTTTTTCCCCTTCCCTTGATCTAAAATACCTTGATTTAGGTTCAACATGAGTACAAAATGAGTCAATAACTATTGACTGAAACATTGCAACTCTTGCTGTGTACAACCACAAAAAAGTCTAGGTGGAAAGGGGCTGCTGGAGGTTATCTGGTCCAGCTTTCTTGTAAAAGCAGAGCCTTAGATGAGGTTATTCAGGATCCTGTCAAGCCAAGTCTAGAATATTTCCAGCAAGGCAGATTTCACTGCTACATGACCTGATTCCACCCCGGTATGATCTCAAAATATTTGTTGCGACTAATCTAGATTAATGTCTCAGTTAACTAGCACTGAGAAGACCTAAAACCGTAGAAAGTATAAGGAAGAGGTTTGGATTTTCTATCAAAAAATGTTCCTGGAAAATATTTTTGATTTTCATATCCTTCAGAAGTGTTTCCCAGTAAATTCTTTACATTTGCCCTAGAGAGCAAACTAAAATATTTTTTTTTTAATGAGTTTCTGATTTTTCTATTTAGAAAGCCGTAGAAATGGGTTGGCTTTAACTTTTATTGAAAACAGTGGATTTTTGGCTCAAGGGTGGTGTGTTCAGTACCTAGGTTATCCGTTCTCTCAAAAGTTCCTGAAAGTTCTCTTTGAATCAGCCATCGCTATCGCTGCTGTAAAATAAAAGGGAATCATGGTTAGTATTTGGGCATCACCTTAGTGCATGAGGGGAAGCTTTCTGGGGTGACTTTGGGGAGCGTGCTTCTCCACTGATGTTTCCAAAATGACACCCTCCTGACTAATGCTGGCGCTTCCCATGCACAGATGTTCTGCGCAGGGTTTTCTCTGTTTGCTAGGCTGTGTGAAGAAACGGTCTTTTGTTGAATTTGGTGTCTGTGCAGCTTGTTGGTGTGAAAGCCTTGTACCCTGAAGTCCTTTAGTTGCGCGTCGAGTGTCTGTCCTGCGGGCAGCAGCAATGAAAACTTCTCTGTGCACGCCTGTGCGCCAGGAGCTTGGCTTCAAAGAACCGTTTGTAAGAAAGGAGAGCAGTCAGGCTTCAAACAGCAGCTGCAAAATGTGGGATGCTTCCAGTGCCAGGATGTAGGAAATCATGGCATCGGTTTCAGTGTTTAAAAAAGACCCCAAAAAAAGAGGAGAGAGAAGGGGGAAAAAAAAAAAAAAAGATGGAGGTGTGTGGAATTTGGGTAATCCAGAGGGAAGCGGGAAGCTTAATAGGAAAAGTTATCATTTTAGGTTTTTTCCCAATAAAATTTTATAATCATAAACGGATCCACTTGCTCTGTTACCATGTCTGCCATAGTTAACAGACAATTATTAATGATTTTACACCTGCCTTATAAAACAGGAGGTGTTTTTTTTTTCTCTATTTACTGATCTGTTTTATAGTTTTCTACCTGAAAACTATATAGCTTCCAGACTATTTGGCGATTTCCCCATTTAAAGATAGTCAAAGAAAGAATCCTGTCCTCTTCTTCGTGAAAGAAATAATCTCAAGAGTTTTCATATAGAATTTGTTTAAAAATGCTTGGGCACTTTTCCACTGAGTATATATCAGGGGAAATTTAGGAGCAATTATTAGATAAAACCACTTCTACAAATTGGAAACTCTTGCATCCACTTAACAGTATTTTTGATAAGAAGTATCATTGCCCCCCAAAATTGGGGAGATCAAAAAGTGCGTTTCCTTAAAAAACTTCAACAAAACAACCAGTTCTGCTTCATTGTCTAAGTTCCCAACACTTGACTGAAATTAGTTAATGGTGGTAGTATTTTATTTATTGATCAACACTTCCTAGCACACTTTTGCACAGAGAACTTGAGCTACCGACCAGCTTTTCACAAACAGCCTTGATACTGAAACCTTCCCAAGTGAAAGCAGTACAAAACCTCTGCACAGGGTCTATCGCTTGTAAAGACCACCCCCTCTGTTTTTTTGTTTGTTTGGTTGGGTTTTTTAAACTTTTCCTTTAAAAATTGAAAGGAAACAAAGTGCTTTTACTGACAAGATTTTTTTTCTTCTGTTGGATTGGCTCGGATCACAAAGAGGACCCCTCTGCATAGCGCTGCGTGATTCTAGGGGGGAGCACTCAGCATGACATACAGCTAATGTGTTTCTCAGTTTGCCTGGCATTCGATAAACAGACAGAGTTCTTAACATTATGAATAAGACTAATCTACTGTCCTCTTGAATGCATGAAAACATTCTGAATTTGAATCATTGCATCTTGCAGTGTGTATTACTAGGGCACCCCCTAGCCCTCATATTTCCTGATCAGAAAGGAAACAAATCTGTTTTCATCAATTTCAGAGCAGAACAATGGTATTTTCTAAGTTGTAGTAACAGCGTATGATTAGCAGTTGGCATTAAAAATAAAAATAGCTTGTAGAACTTTTATTGCACAATTTGTGTTTTAATGGGATTTTTAATACGAAAGGAAATTACCCAAATATTGTAGTAAATGTAATAGAGTAGTGCCTTTTTTAAATTTTTAGTTTTGATTTCCAGAGCTGATTAATGTAGAGGTGAATCAGTGTGGTGTATCTGGAGGCCCCTCGGGGAAGTGTCTGCATCAGGAGGGTGAATTTTGCAATTTCTCCCAGCAGAGTGCCTTTGGAGCAACCAAGCTAGAGTCTTTCTGAGTGACGCGAAGCTGCGGGACGTGCTCTGGGAGCCCACCTGGTGCACTTCAGCTGCTCAGGGTGGCACGTAATTCTTCCTTCCTCCCATGTGTGCCAAAAACGTGTGCACTGTGGATGTTGGGTATTTGTGGTTATGTTCCTGGTGCATCACCCTCGTGGCTAACACAGATATGTGCTAAGCGACATGGTTTAGGGGTGGTTTTGGCATAGGTTTATGGTTGGACTCGATGATCTTTGAAGGTGTCTTCCAACCCAAGTGATTCTATGATTCCATGAACTTTAGACCAGAGGGTCGGGGCTGAGCAGGATCTGATCAAGCCAGAGCCCTTTCCTGGGGAGTTCATAAAGCACCAGTCTTAATGGTTATTATCACATTCCCCAAAGGCTGTAGAAACAAAAATGTGCTATACTCTTCAGTGCAGGAGGAGCAGTGACTTCAAACAAGTTGTTTCGATAAGCTGCTTCCCCTATACTTATCCACATCATCAAACAGACTATTCCAAACCAGCTGTTTCTTGGCATTATGTTTGTTAGCACAGATTTTTCTCCTTCTATCTGTTCTTATGCTGCAGTTGCACAACTTGTTTTATAAGTGGTTTTTTATCAATCACAGAAGTGGAAGCCCATTGCCTTGTTTGTAGCTTTTCTACTCAGTGCTTATGATTTAATCCATGCATTCCCTTGAGTGGCTATGTGGGGTTTTCCTTGGTTGGTTTTAATTCATTAGTTTTCAAGTCAGGATATCCAGCACCAGAAGAAGAGGTTTCCAGATCAAGCTGTAATATTCTGGAAGAAAATAACCTGGCTTCGTACCTATACTTGAGTAGTTGCAGCAGGCTTAGAAAAAGCCATGAACCTGTTGCGTTATTTGCTAATTGTTTCTTTCACATATCATCTGGATTAATTTATACTAGAAATGTCATTTTGCAGATCATTTGAGCAAGCTAAACAGCCCTGCAGGTACGGAATATGAATTAATGAAGCTATTTCTATCAACATATTACATTGTCGCAATAGTGTCTTTGCACCTTCCACATAAAATCAATCATGGTACCAAAATCTGCACTGGACTTCCTAGAAATCACTGCAAGGGGACAACCAGGAGGATGACTTCATCCATCTCCTCTCTCTGAGTGGTGGTGAGGATTAAATGTGCCTAGGCATTTCTGATAGAAATAAACTTTGGAGAAGTCTGAAGTGAATTCCACAAGTCTCTGCAAGTAACTGAAGCGGTGTTCATTGATTCCCTCAATTTTGGCACAGTTCCTGATGTTTTATGTGAATCTCTTCTGTCCAAATTGAGCTAATTAGTGCATTCTTCCAGTGGAAATGGAAAACGATTGATTGCTGTCCTCTTAGTGGCCTTTTTTTTTTGTCTTGGAAGGCCATATAACATTCAGCTTCTCTTCTCTTTGACAGAAGACTGCTTTACTTCAGCTGTTCTTGACATGGTGTTTTCCAACTTAGCCCTCTTTTTCATCTTGTCTGAACTCACCAAGAAATCTGTTTAGAAACTGCCAAAAACTGGCCACAGCCATCTGTGACTTTTAGCAGGCAGTCTTTCCCCACAGTTTATGAATTTATGTCAGTGATAACGATTTGTCCCTCTTGGTCAGTATTATTATTTTTCACTTTATATCTGTGCATAGACCTTTTGGTTTCGAAGCACTGTACTCTAAGCACGTCTTCATGTAACATATCTCTTTGGTTTTGAACCTTTTTTCCAATTTGTGAAAATCGGTTTGAAGTCTGGGCTTGTCTTTGAAATTTCTTGCAGCCACTCCCCATTTTTTGACCCTTCTAATTTTTATAGTGGTTTGATTTTATCATCTTGGTCGATAAAGAAATTATTGGAGAGAGCTGGGCCTGAGGCTGAACCTCTCTCAAGGCCACATTTAGGTCTTCCAACTTGGCAGCAAACTAGTGGTAACTACTTTTTAAGAGCTGTGCCATGTTTCACAAGCTTGCTTAGGAGACTGTCGCCCGCGGCAGAGCGCGGAAGCCCTCTGAATTCAGGACACATCCTAACTGCTGCTGCCCCATATCTGCCAGCTCAGTAACCCTGCCAAGGAAACCAAAATAGCGGGATGTGGCCTGTTCTCAGCAAATCTGTTGGCTCTTTACTACCTTGCTATTTGCCAGGTGCTTATAAACCATTTAGCAAATTACCGTTTTCAGGGATTTCTGCCTGACTGGTGTTGCTTGGTACAGCTATGCTGAAGGTGATGAGGAGCAAGTGAATACGTTGGGTCTGAGGGGAGCTTGCAAAAGGGCTGGTTCACGACTGGCTGCAGCGTGTGGGTGGCAGGTCTGACTCTGGCTCTCGGTTTATTTGAATTATGCATGTTGCTTTGTGCTCTTCTATCCTGCAAAACACAGCATTACAGTAACGTCCTGTTGCAGTGAGCACTCTCCTGTTAGGATCGCTCTTTCCTTTTATTAAATCTGCCTTTGATTTCACAACAATTTTGCATTTTAGTCAAGTTTTGAATTTGTGTCATCTTTAAAAGGACAGTCATTCTCACTGCTACTAACTGGAAATTTTCTGGAATCCACCTTTTTTTACTTTTGTAATATTGGCAGCATGGACAATTTTCCTTGGTCTTCAATTTTTGAATGCTGTGCTTCTGCTAAGACGGGAATCCCTAATAGAAATCTTGTGTTACTCAGCTTGAGAATAAGATTTGTGTTTTTCCCTGAAGTAAGGAACTGACAACATCCTAAACCTCTCTAAAAATAGCTTTTGTAAGTAATTCGGCAATGAGAACGATTCTTAAAATTACATTTATCTATGAGAAACAATGTCATCTTATTTGCAATATATTGAGTTGAAACAATCAAACTTTCTTTTCTACTATGTCCAGAGTATATTAGAAATGTGACTTGGTGAAAAGTGAATTTTGTGTAAGAAAGATTTTTCTGCTATGCAAAGGAAATCCCATTCTGGCATTTAACCTACCTGTTATGACCCAGTTGAACAGCAAATATTATGTTCAATTTCTCTTGTCAAGGTTTGAGTTTGGTGGTTGGGGTTTTTTTTATTATTATTTCTATAAACACAACATCCACTGAAGCTCGTATTAGTATTTCTTAGGTTTTTTTCTGAGCACACATGCCATTGGAATTGAGCTTTTTTCATATCTGAAACTATAGACATGAGCCAAGTCATGAAGTTTACAGAAAACACTCTAGACAATAGCTGAAATGTTTTTCTTTCTTTCTAATTATCAAGATATTTTTGTATTTTTTAAAGGAAATGAATACATGAAAATAAAGTGAAAATCCTGTTACTAGATGAATAGACATTGCCAATGTCTTTTCTGAAGTGGTGCCTGTCTTATTAGACTAAAAGACAGAACAACCATGGACCACAGGGAATATTGTTCATTTCAGTATCATCACTTGCATCCTGCCTATGACAGAATCAAGATTTTAAGATTCTAGCTTTTATGTGTGTGTATATATATATACTGAAAGGTCATTAAGAAACTATTTTGTGTAGTTCTTAGTCCCCTTTGTCCATATGCCACTGTATATATGACATTTTAATATTCTTGTGAAAAGAGCAGATGGGCTGGTTCCTTCTGAACAACAGTAATTCACTGTGTTTCTTTGACTTTTTCCCTGTGATATTTGTACTAAATATGTTGTCCTGGAGTAATAAACTTGGGGCCAGATGGATATACCATTTGAACTACAAAAACTGACACCAAAATAACTTCTGGAAAATGTTTTATTTTTAGAAGGAACAAATGGGGAATTTAAAACTAGCAAAAATGGTAGTATCAAACTGTATTTCATGCTTATAGATTTACTGCAGCTTCCATTACAAATGCATTTTTTTAATGAAAAATTAGAAAAAATCAATACAGCCTACAGGAGAAAAAGATACAACCTCTTTCTCTAAAAACTTGCTGCAATGGCATGTGCTTGTACAACTGACAAAAGCAGGGGAAGGGGGAAGCAGGGCCACTACAGACACTTAGTGTAAGTTTGCCTTTCTGTCCTTGGAAAGAATGGCGAACCCCCACCTGAGGGAGGACAAATCCTGACCAAAGGCAAGGAAGCGAACTGCAAGGCTGTCTCCCGCATCAGGTGCTGTAAGCCAAGTTGGAGCACCAGCTCTGGAAGCATCCCTTAGTTTCTGTTGCCTTGTGCAGGCTTCAAAGAGCTTCTCTCTAAACACTACAGAAAACATATTTTTTTCATCAGCTGACTGACGTCAACCCTGTGAGACAACTGTTTGTCCTTCCAACGCGGCAAACAAAAAGCTAATCTTTTATTTTCCCTAAATTAAACTTTTCTTTAAGGCTGCCTCTTATGATACAGATGATTTCAAGTAATCCTAAATGACTGTTTTTCTGGCACTAATGAACCCCAGGAGAACGGCTTGGTAGGTCAGACATTTGGGTGCCTTGAATCAGTGACGAGTTTGAAGATCCTGGTGACTTGTTCCTGTTCCACAAACTGTCGGTATCACTTTTGGAGTTGATGGTGGTTTGTCCTACATGTCAACTGTTTCGCGGAATTGTCAGTGCATCTTATACCCATGGTAGAAGGTTCTGCTCAGTCTTTTGGTCTTACAGACAACGCTCCCTTGTGCTTGTGTGTGTGTGTATGTATTTAGCTGTACACGAGTTTAATTTTTAGTGCAGTGTTCTTGGAAATCTCTCAATGGATTTCTTTCTTCAGGAAATCAGTTTTCAAAGGCTAGTTTTTAAAAAAAAAAAAAAAAAATCTAACTTCTAGCCAAAACATGTATGTGAGAGAGGGAGAAGTTTTGCAGCAGGGTAAACCAGTCATCTGGAATGCAGGAGACTCAGGTTCAAGTCTCTTCTATGCAGGTTTCCCACTGCCCTCCTCCTCCTTTGAGAGCATTATTTGGCTGTTTAGAAGTATATCTACCTCTTCCCCTTCCCG
>VZSF01005821.1:50812-109461 GCA_013398295.1 Chionis minor | reverse complement strand
GCCTTTTTTTTCTTCAGGTTTCTTCCTAGTTCTATAAGGGAGAATATGATCTGGATTGCCTGAGTACTTTTTGATTGTATGGTTGTGGTTTACAGTTCTAGATAAAAGTAATTTCTGTAAAACTGCAGGAAATACTCATTAATTATTGTAATCCTACTGCATTTTGCAAAGGATTGTTGAAGTAAAAAGTTACTGTCTTATGTTTGATTTTTTTCCCAAATCAGACTATTGTCAAAGACTTCACTCTGTGTGCGTGCGTGTGTACATACATGTATATTTTCTTTTCCTGCTTGTAAGCCAGCTTTCTTGAGCAATGTTTTGGGGCATGTGAAGCATGTGCTCATCTTCTGCTTTCTGATACTGACCTGAGCTGCAGCTCAGTAGGAGCAGAAACAATTGCCAACTGATAAAGCAAATTGTTTTTACCAAGTTGGGGCCAAAGAATGCTGGAAGATGTGTCCAGCCAGAAAAGCTTCCATTCCTTAGCACAAGAAACTATTTTTTCTCTATTCTTTGATACAGTTTTGGGTGAATGCATGCCTGCTTTTTTATTTCTTCCTGCGTATACAAATACTTTTTATTCTGTAGATTATTTTATCTTCATAAGAAATAGTTGAAGTGGTTTCCTTTATAGCACTGAGTTTAAAACATCTTCTTGGTATGAAGCTTTATATTTCTCTCGTGAATGATTAACTTGATTAAATACATTTCATCTCACTTTATTTCCCATTTATCATAATTATGCAGAACATGTTTTTAATTAGAAAAAGGTATCCTTTCTTGCTTGGACTCAGAAAACCCTATGAAATCTTCTACAGAGGTGGGAGCTCTGTTTTTCCTTCTGTTTGGATGCTGTTGCACTAAGTTTCAAATACTTTTCCCCAGCTGACAATTCCTTTTCATAGATAAGGTTGTAAATGTCTCGGTTCTGTTTGTTTTCAGAATGAAAAGCCACTATGCGCTTAGCACTTACAGGAATTTTTTTACACACTCTTGTCAGACATCCAAAATATAAGAGTTTGATTTGGAATTAAATAATTCTTGAAAGAAGTGAGACATTTGCAGGATAAGTCAATTGTGTTGCTTCCAAATGTGTATTCTCTTTTTGCTTCCAGATCATTTTTGGCCAAAATAAATTCTTTTGAGCAGATCCAAGAGCTCAGCGCTTTGCTAGGAATTAGTCTTGTTTGAGTTTCCATGAGTTATCTCACATTTCCAACCCGTAGCCATTTTTTCATGCAGGATAATTCACTTATTGGTTGACAATATCTTACCGTTGCGCACCCTTACAAATGGAGCAGTTCTGTGAGGGAGGAAATTTGTGTTAACCACAAACAGGTCATTGAAACTATTTGTATTTAGCTGTTCACGTACAGAAAAATACTTACTTTCCTGATGTCAGAAGATGTTCTTGATGCTTAGGCTTCAGAGATGAAAATTTTGAACTTCCAGTGAACTGCTTACTGTTTTACTCTGGTATATATCCTTGCCCTTTGTTAGGGGAAATTGCTTGCACCTTAACCCGGTTCACATACTGGTGTACTGAGATCATTGAGAATTATCTGACTGCTCAGAAACACATTTGTAGCGAGGAGTCACATGAGTTGCGTTGGTTTGGGATGTTGCACTGAAGCCCTTTTTGGCCTTTGCTTTTTAATTAGACTCCAGTTAAACACTTGAGTTTCAGTAGCAGGAGTACAAAAGTATACGTTGTGAAGAGGAGCAGTTTGGCAGGCTGAGGAGAAATTTTTTTTTTCCTTGTGATCAATGAAGATTTCAAAATAGAAAGTTCTGACGGGAACTGGCAGAAAAGGTGTGTAAATCCTCTTTTTGGATATTCACACTGAGTGAAGAAATGCAAGAAACAAAAAGACTCGTAGTAGACAGTACAGGAAAATACTATGCCTCCAGGCAAACCAACAAGGTCAGCCTCAATCTGAACACAAGACTAAACTGCGTTCAGTCTACTGGGACCACATACAGGAATCTGATATTGTAATTTAACCATATTAAAAATGCTTAGTAACTTTTGGAATGCGTGAAGTAACCACACAAGCTCTACGCTCTGTTTACACTCTCTTGATTAACCCACCCAAAGGACTCTGTAGTGCACAAAGCTGAAGCTTCTGAGCCCTTGTTAGCATAATGTGGGATAACTTTTAAGGGGAGAAGATGGGTAAGCAAGCAGAAGAGATCTGGAAAGTTTTTTTTTTCCTGTCTCAAAAATGACTTTAGCATATCAAGGACAAACACTGTGGTACAGAAAGTTCTCAAAGTACTAGGTCCTCCTTAACCAGCAGAACCTGGTTGGGGCTGTGGTTATAATCAATCTCTAAAGCCAGAAAAAAAATACATCAGTATGGTTAAAGAATACTCGAGTGTGTGTCCTGTATTTTTCATAAGGGTGTGTTGAGAAATGGGTGGGTTATAGTTGCAGATTCTGCATTCAAGGGAAGCACCAAAGCAAAACCATAGAGCCGATAATTATCATGGCATTCCCCTGAAGGCTGCTGTGGTCAGTTGAATCGAGTTAATTTGGCCTGTTTGTGTAGTTGCGTGGATCAGAGCGTTCTTATCCATTAAAGAGTTTTGAAATAAAATGTTGGTATGACCAGCAATCTTTCTTGCTGCTAAGTGGAAACAGGAACGTGTTCTCTAACAAGGAGATCCTGTTCCTACAGACTGTTGCAGGGCTGTCTAAAGGACGAATAGCTTGCGATAAACGAGTTAGCACAGATAGTGGAAGCAATATAGTCACATTATGGTGACATTCTACCCAGTCTAACATCTCCATTCTTAGCAGAGCTGAGAATTAGCATTTGTGGGATGCTAGACAAAAATAACTATAAAGCACAGTTCAAAACTCTCCAGAAGCTTTGTAGACCTCTTTTGCAGCCTGATGAAACGCTTCCTAGGTCTTGGTGGATTTCTCCCATCAGCGAGCCCCATCAGGGGATGTGGGTATCTAGCTGTAAGGATTCAACCCCTTAAATCAGGGTCACCATGGGAAAATGCAAATAGGACAAAAAAGAAAATGACTCTTTCAAAATGGAAAAATCTGTTCGGGGTTTTTAGTTAAGTGAATGACACTATGAACCCTTTGTCAAACATCTCTTGATGATTAAAATGTGGATAACTTTAAGAAAAAAGATCCTTTAGTTTAGAATAACATTACAGTTGGATGCACATACATGTTCAAACTATGTTCTCGACTGTCACTGCTGAGCAGTCCAAATGCTTTATTACAACCTTGTTATATAATTAGGTGAATAATTACATTACTCTAAGTGCCATCATGGTCTGAGAAATGAAACAAACAACTGCAAAATCACCTGTAATTATATAGTTCCAGCATGATTGAATATAATGCATTCTGTAAATGTAAAGTGCTAGCCTTTGTAAAATGGCCTATTTATTACTTTAAAACTGCCTGTATTATCTAAAAGGACATGTATCTTCCTCTCCTTTATCGGAAAGTTTAGGCAATATATTGACTGTGTTTGCTTTAAAACTGATCTAATGACAATTTTTAACTAACACATATGCAGTAACTGATACTCACCTTAACTGAGATCATTACTATATGCTTACTGTGGCATTAAAATACTGAGTGTATTTCATAAATTAATAATTATGTTGCAGTTTCTTTTTGGTATGTTTCTGCTTAATGGCGGTGTGAGTGCTGTAATTACCATTAGTTACTAATTTCTTATTATTTCCTTGGGATTTTTTGGCATTTACTAATGTTCTATAATATAATGCAATACTTGTTCAATTAATGTTCGACAATTTTACTTTGCCCTTACTGAATACGTATATAGAGTGTGCTACTAATGAAGGCTTATGGTTGATGGAAAATATAAAATTCAGTTGTTCCTTTTGAGGTGTTTGGAATGGTGTTTCCCTGAAACAAACACATGTTAATCTAAGACAAACTAATGCAAAGAAATATGCTTAGCTTAAAGCTAAATTACATCTCATTTTAAATGTGACTGAAGGAAATCAAGCATCTTCTCTATAAACTGAAGTCCCCAGTTTCACGTCACATTGGAAAACAGAAGCTCTAGAAACAAACACATCCAGGAAAAATATTAACAATTTAAATGATCCTCAAATATTCATATGGCAGTTATAACCATCCATTTCAAGTGCTTTTGTCACAAAAGCTAGCAAACTATTCTGCTGTTAATCGGACGTTTAATACAGACGAATGTACCCAGTGACACAGTTAATCAGCATGAGCACTGCCGGGGCGGGACGGGGGACGGGACTCCCTTAGACTTGTTCTGCCTGGAGCGATGCTGTGCAGGGCTGTGCGGCGCGGACCCCCCGTGGCACGTGTGCACGGAGCGGGGATAGCGTGTTTGCAACACGGACGCGGTAGTCAAAGTCTCCGAAGAGAGAAGATCACCTATGGGGAAGTAATGAACGCATTAAAAGCTGCTCTTACGGTCCAGGATGCAGGACTGCATCTTGTGGCTGAGTCAATCATTTCATGAACCTCTACACTGGGAAGAGAAGGGAAAACCTTGGGAGAAACCCACGAAAGGGCAATAGTTCCCAGCTGTTCACCCAGGACTAGAAAGTGATTGCATTTACTAGTAAAGAGGAGGAGGATATTACTGATAATTAGATCAACAATTAATAAGTTCTTAATACGGAAGAGATATGTAAGTAGGTCAAGAGGAGAAGCGATTATGCTGTTGTGCATAGGCAAGGAACTAATAAGTAAGCCCGGGTTTACCCTGGAGGGAGGGGTTGGCAAGGTGCATTAGCACAGGTTGCTGGAGGGCCCGTTCCCAGAGTATCTGCTGTGATTACATAGTCCTCCACGGAAGTGCAGCTGCATCCACCCATGACTGTTATCTCTTGCAATCACGTTAGTGTCACGTACTCTTGTAATAGCTGGGAAGGTGGGCTTGGGCCAGGCAGCGTTCTCTGTAGCTGTTAAATTCAGTTTTACAAGGTACTGCTTCAGTGCAGGAGAAGCAGTTTTACTATTTACAAAAGCTATCCCGTTTCAAAGAATGTAAAGCAGCTGCTACAGAAAAAGAATTCAGCATGTGTAATAGTACTGCTGTCACTAAATTATTAAAAATAGGATGGAGGCATTTATTTGGTATTTTCAGCAGAATGAGCCCATTTGTACTTGTAGTGATTTCTCTGTGTAAAAAAACCAGCACCTACCCAACCCGGGTACTGGGAGGAGGGCTTGGGCATTGCTTCTGAAATGTCTGAAGATACAGTGGTATCTGTGCTTCTGTACCACTGTATTGCAGTGGTAACTGCAATTATAAAAGTAAAGGTCCCAAGTAACTAAAAAAGGGTAGTATTTCAGCAGAGGTGATGCTAATTTTACAGACTTATTTCAGCCACAGAAGCTCTGGAGATTATACAAAGGTAGCTTGACGCGCTTCTGAGGAGCCGGCATTACAGCTGAAAGAGCGACCTGCTAAAAAAAAAAAATCTAACAGCAGCCATCTTGGCGCTCTCAGCAATCCTTGACTTTGCTAGGAGTAAAGAAGTTTTAGCAATGCTATCTCTAATTCTAAATCTTTCTCGCTATTTTCCTAATTTCCAAGTGTTAAGGGAAAGAGTCTTACCTATTTCTTTAAATAGGTAAGATGCCAACAAATGCAGAACAGCTGTATGTGTTCATATTTGAAGGGGATATATGTAGATTTCTGCACATTAGCACATCTGCCTCAATTACTTTTTTTTTTTTTACCTTTTTTTCTTACTCCTACAGTATTACCACAGAGGCTTGACAATAAGTATGGTGCAGAGGAGGAGGATGTCAGATGTGAAGGTAGTCGTTCCTAACAAAATCAGGTGGCCTTTGTGGCAGAGTTAATGCAAAGAAAAGAGATGTATCTTGATATTAAAGTACAGGTATTTCCTCTCCATGCCTCCTTCTTGATGTTAATGGTGAATTCAGATCTCTGAGAAGGGATGAAACGGGAGCTGTGTTACAGAAAGGGTGGCAGAACGTCTGAAATTGCCAACTCTCTGAATCCTTCTGAGCATTCTCAGATCCTGCAGTCAAAGAAGTAGGTTATTGCACAATAAGTTTAGAAGAGCTTCTGTGTCCTGGACAGCTGTCGGATGAGAGTTTGACATAATTCTTTCCAGTGTCTTTTCAGCTGTATCTGCTCAGAATGTCAGCAAGAGATAGTGGCATTTTAACGGATTTTTCAGGTTTTTTTTTGTCTGATGTTTTGTGTTTGGGCTGAATCCTGGGGTGTTTTTAGGCAGTATCTGATAGTATCTGTGAAAGAAGACGTGTTTGTCAGCCTCACATAAGATGAGTGGGATGCAGGAAAGAGGTAGGGCACTAAAGCAGCACAGCTGTGTGAATGAGTGATTTTCCAGGTTTGCTAGCAGCTTAAAAATGAACATAATGTTGTTCAACATAAACATTATTCTGGGATTGAACAAAACATTTGTTTGGTTACATAAGGTGCTGGTATGAATACATATGAAAACCACATCCACCTTTCAGATTTCACAATCCTGTGAAAGCAATCTCAAACACCTGGGAAACTATTTTAGACTCATTCCAGAAAGAAAATGTCAAAAATACAAAATCCAAGACTATTTGAAATCTGAAAAGACAAGACTGGAGGGTTATCGCTAAGGCTAGGGTGATGGGGCTCCCTTGTAATCTTTGTCATAGAACAATGAGCCTCTTAGTTTAAAATTTTGTGAAATAGATGAAGACTTTAAAGATAATTGTGTCAGCATATCTTCCTGATATCAGTATCTTCTTGCAACTGTTGTGACCACAGTGCAGTCCTAGTTGAAATCTTTTCCCCTTTCTAAATCAAATTATACTAGTAGTGTTTCCCCTATTTATTTATAACACTTCAAAAGGTACGTATGGCATGGTTTATTGCCTTACAGTATGAGCCACATTTGTTTCTATACAGGCAATTTAAAAAGTAAAAGACCAAACAAAAAATAAATAGAATTTAACCAATCTTTTTATTTGGTTTTAATCTCAAATGTCTATGTAAGCACTATTATTGGAGGGTATATATTATTTTTTAGTGAATAATTAATTTTAGCAGCATAATTATTCCAACAAAGTCGTACAGTACAGTAATACATTCCCCAAATCTTACAGTTGCCCTCGGCTACACAAACTTATGCAACCCTGTTGTATTTAATGAATATGTCTACACTCTGCCCTCATTAGTAGATTTGCTATTACAGAAGTTCTGTTAGGAAGCCAGAACGTCATATTATAACTTTTATGTCTTCCTGAAGTTTAAAAACAAAACCAAAGCCAGGTGGTTCCTTTACGCCATTCCAAGTGGTTGGGTTTGACAGCATGGCAGAGTTCTGTTATGGAGGATTGTCTGATTTAAAAATGGTATTTCTAAACCGGTTTGGATGAAAGAATCATTAAGATTTTGTTTGTGTGAGGATTCAGGAAAGCTTAAAACAAATCAAGCCAAATTAGCATCCTGTGTAGGATTCTCACTTAGAAATAAGGTGACCTTAGCTCACTATAGCTTCACTCTTTTTTTCCCTTGCTTGTTCTGCAGGGCTGTGTTCTCTGTACCTCTGAGAAAGACAGTCCAAGATAAAGTTATTTATTTCTTATGACATTTTCTATCACTTTGGATACTTAGCTAATGTACTATAATTTTAGCTTATGCTCTTTCAATTAGTAAGACAAATTTCTTGTATTGCTCATTTACTGGCTGTTTTCGTCCTGCACTCATTATCTGTCTCGTTCCAGAGGAACAGACTTTTAAATTGGGAATGGGTCAAGAGAGCATGCTCGAAATGACTTCTGACAAGCAGCTGACATTTTTCTGCTCCTAAGATGTTCTAATTTTCATGCTAATAAGGACATTTATTCTCATAGAGTTTAATAATTGTTGATGGCTTTAGAAATAAAAAAAAGTAGTGTTCAAGTCATGAACAGTGTACCCTCCTGCAGAATGTAGGCTCAGTGAAGTGTCACACAGCACTTCTAAAAATGAAGACCATGCCTGTCTTTGATGAAAAATGTTAATTAAAAAAATGAAAAAAAAATCAAACAATGTTTTTTTTAACTAAGTACCTTAGAATTAAAATATATGTTTTTATTCATTAGGGAAGCATATTTAACAATGAGAGCAGTTAAATGTACATAACTTCTTTTGATTTTTGGAAATTAGATCAAACACGCATTTTCAAAAATTATAAATCTTTATGAGTGAAATGGCATTTTTAGAAGTGTTTGAGGGGCATGAAAGGATGAATGCAAGCAGTAATAATATTAGATTACAACACAGAAATCTAAGCTACGTCTAGTTTTTCAGCATTAAAGCCTGATCTAATAATTGTAATGGATATTTGTGTGGTTCCTCAGTAATGAGATGGTTTAGTGAGGCCGATGTATGTGTAAAGGTTTTGGGGGTTTGTTCCTTTTTTCTTTTGTTAAAGATGAAGGATGAAATGAAAAAGAAGCCTCTTGTTTAGAATATGCTGTCTGAAATGGTCTTTTTGTTGGATCATGAGTGTGGAAGAAGAATTGGAGCCGAAAACTTGTATCACTGTTAAATTAAATTAATAGCTTAAGAATTTTAGAGCTAATTTATGTCTAATAATGGTAACATTTTTGGACCTCAAAGCCAATTTTGGCTAGTCATCAGCTGTCATCTTCATACCTATTTGGGCAATTAAAACCCAGTGACTTGACTGTTTCAAGTAACCAGCATCTCTTTCAGAGATTTTGGCCATATGTGGTGTCAGGTATTTGGTACTCCTGTTGGCCATGCCACTTCTCTTTAGGTGTTAGCTTGTAGTGCCTGCATTTGAAAGTGGTGTTTCGTGTTTACATGTGATTTCTGATTACATCAGTTGATCAATGGGGTTTTTAAAGGTAATATGATTCGTGACCAAAGAGGCTTCTGTTAATTATGGCTCCAACTTTCTAAAGTAGATGCCTAACAATATAAAAATAAAAAACCCCAAACCATTCAACCAAACAAAAAGCCAAAGAAACATGGGCTTAATTTTATTCCTTCTGAAGTAAAGAATTGGATAGTTTCACTACTGCAGAATGTTTGCATGGAGTTTCTGTAGAGCCAAAATCCAGCTTTTAGCATAGACACTTGGGCCACTGCTGAGCAGGGTGTCGGATCTCAGGACAAAGGGGGACAGAGAGAGACAGCAAAGGGGGACTGCTGGGATGGTGAAAGATGTGCCACAACAGCACTGTGCTGCTTTGCAGCCCTTAATAGATTGCTGCACACCACATGTCATTGTAGTTGCATATTTCAGAGACTTGCCACATGCTTCTACAACATACAATCAATTTTTACCACACTTGTGTTGAGCAGCCCTTGGTAGCAGTCCAGTTACCTGTACCTGGAAATAATTTTGTTCCTGTATGGTGCCTTCTGCCTTTCTCCTACTGATGCGGTGCTCCCAAAAGTACCTTTATGGAGTGACAGCCAGTGAAATCCACAGTACTTAAAACTAAATTAATGTTCTACTGCACTAAATTTATATCAAACACACTACCTTGTTTCTAAATAAATGTTTGACTCCAGGCTTGGATGTAAATGTTTGTGTGTGGGTGGCTATATAGATATATATTTTTAATTTTCAGCAAAAAGAAAATATTACTGTCAATCAGCACGTGGTTATCCACCTATGACTTCTTGCACGAATGATTTATGTTCTATCTACACACAATTTAGATGTAATTTATATGGAGAAGCCATGACAGATGCCCTCTGTGTATATTACACAAAATTGGTATCTATCAAGATTGAACGCTTGGCACACAACAGGGCAATTGCCTGCAATCTGGAAGTGAGAAAGCCATAAAGAGGAGCAAGAAAGCAGAATAAGCACTCACATCTACGTAACTATGCAAATATGACTGATGGAGTGACTCAAAATCATAGCAATACTTTGGAAAAGTCCTGAGCTTGTTTATCAGACCCAAGGAGAGCAGGACTATAGAAGCAGATGGGTGCAAGAGAGAATTGATTAGGGATGATACGAATGCTTGTGTAAAATTTTACCTGTATGCTATACATTAGAAAAGGCTTTTTTTTGTATGTGTGTCCAGAAAAGATGTAGCTGGTAGGTAAGCAAATAGCCTAGCAATTGGATGTCAGGCTCAACCAGTAGTCCTTTGAATGGTTGCTCCTAGATAAAGAACAAACATCTGCTGAGAAATGATATTTTTTTTCTGAGTAGAAGTAGGCTGTATTAAATGAAAACGGGTTATACTATAGGCATCAAGGTGTCTTGTCTGTTCTTGTTTTCATATAGCTTTAAACTAGAAAAATACTCTCATCTTTGTATTAGTTTTTTTATCTGGGAGATGCGGTTTCAATGTCTGTACTCTGTCCATGCTTCCTGTGTGAGTTTGGGCACCAAAGGGTGCCTAGCATCTGGTCCCGTGGAAGAAAGCTGGGGAACCAGCAAGGATGCTGCACGCTGCTTTGTGAGGTGTTTCAGTGATATTTGTGGGATGCTACGTACAGTGATGGCTGTGTAATTCTGCCAGTGTAAGTCTGTGGCTTCTCTGACCTAGTGCAAAGACTACTTTAATATACGTATAGGTCAGTTTAGACCACAAGAGCCAAATTTCTGGTTATGTAAAGGGGTGTAGGTACACTGACTCAGCCCCAGCCTCCTTATCGTTCACATAAATATATATTTAAGGCAGTATTACCAAGTGTTGCCTGTACTGAGCAGCTGTTCAACTATGCAGTAGGTAGGAAGCTGCTGACACCAGGCAAAGCATTGAAAAACTTGCCTTGATGTAAGGGAAATACCCACTTTCTTGAAAGGGAAGAGGTGTGTGGGTAATCAGTTTGAATTACTGGCAATCGTGTCTTTGAAGGCAAAAATGGTGCCCATGATGTCATTGATAGTACACTTTCTTTTAACAGGTGTGAAAGAAAGGGGTTTGCTTGAAAGGTATACATCTGACAGAAAGGGCCACTTCACTTCTCTGGCACCCTGTTTTCACCTGCTCTTTGGAGACACGGGAATCATTGGAGTTAGGGGGAGGAAGAGGCTGCTCTTTTGGAGGGATGGGAAAGCAAGATTAATTGCTTTCATGGGTGGAGGTGTTCCTTTTTGACAGGCTTAAAAACTGCAGGAATGACCAATATTGTTCAGGTCCGTGCTGTTCTGTGAAACAATAAAACTCATTTTACAGAAGGAGCTGATGAACACAATGCATATGGTATACGACATTTTTAACTCGCTCTTCCGTTAACAAACGAGAGATAGGAAAAACCTCACACCTTTGAGCTAGACATTGTTCAGATGCTTTAAACGCTGGTCTTCCATTCCTAAGAGACCAGCTGTGTTTGGGCCAGGTTCTTGTGAGACAGTGGAAGTCTGCTGACATTAAACGAAAGCTACTGCTGTTCCAATTTAAAAAAAAAAAAAAAAGTTTCTATTCCAATGCTTGGAAAATCAGTATAGCCCGTCTGTAATACCAGTCACTACTAAGGCTGCATACCAATGATGAATTCTGTAGTTTGTCATCATTTCACCTAAATGAAAAAGTGCTATATGAAGATATCGGAGCTATGAAACCCAAACTTTTAAAACTGCCTTTTATTACACTTTCAGAACCCTGAATGAGACTTGCACAGATTAGATAGCCATATATTAGACTTGCATTTTAAAATGCTATGTTTAGGAATAGATAAAAAAAGAATTGTTAAGAGAGAGCTCTGAAGGTCACAATGGGAAAGAAGATTGAATAAAATGGAAACCTTTTTATTAAAAAAAAAAAATCGCAAAAGGATATTAGAGTTAAGAGAGACTTTTGTGAGGAATAGGCAGACACCCTGGTTATGCAGCTCACCTGCAAGACAAACAACTGGTAGAAACAGTTCCCAGTGGTGTTCTTTATTAAAGGCTAGCGTGCAGATTGTGCAAAACTAGCTAGAACCAGAATTGCACTAGATCTTAAGATAGATATCTTGTTATCACAATGTCTTTCCTGGGAGCTGTACCTGTATTGCAAGATAGATTGATACACTAGGAATAGATGCATTAGCTAAAATTACTTAAACCTTTTTTTTTTTTTTTAAAAAAAGTCATTCTAAAACATTAGAATGCATGTAGATGCAATTTTCCAATATATACATTTTAGTAGTAAATGCTGACTTACAGAAATCTTTTGCTATTTTAACATCTTTGGTATCAGTAGTGCCTACTTAGTCTCTGGGCTGTCTGCCGTTCATTGCATTTGAGCAGCCCATTTAGAAGAATGGCATTAGGCCATATGTCCTCTGTTTGTGACCTGATAAACCCCTTCTTGGCGCTCTGTATGTAATATGTATATTTAGTGTTTGGTATAGTCTGTCTAGCTTTAACAGCGCTTCCGTGTTTGAGTGGGCGTGATGGTGTCAGTAGCGTTGTCCATGTATTCGTGAAGGCTGACAAGGACGTGGAAAGCTCAGCTCTGGTTGAAGGCCATCGGAAAGGAGAGGAGAATAACGCAGTTGCATTTGCAGTAATAAAAAGGCAGTTTCTTGCCTGTCTCAGACTAATAGAGAACGGAAACTCAGTGCATTTTTAGTGATATTTAGAACTCATTTCTCTTTTCCTTTACACCACTGTAACTTGATTAAATGAAGTTATTCCTTACCTACTCCCATGTAAGTAGAATGCAGGTTTCTAGGACCAGCATGGAATTGTCAGAACAGTTTTTAATTTAACAACAGCAATTCACCACAGGGTAGTGATATTAATTTTAAGCAATTCTATGAAATATTATGAAATACACTTAAAATTATTAAATGTTGGAATGTGCTAGCACTAGTAAAAAAAAATTAAATCCTTCTTTAAGAGATTCTTAGTTTACTCAACAGGTAAGAACTAAAGATTATGCATAAATAGAAAATCTCAGCAAACTTTAAAAAAACCCTATATTTTTCTTTCGAGTTTATAGTCTTAAGCAAAGACAAATAAAACTGAAGTCTATTTGGTCTTCAGTTTAAACTGAAAACATAAGCTTTCAAAGGATGGCTGTCAATGGACTATTTCTGCTGTCTGCAACTGCAGCAAACCAACTATATACGCAAATTTAACTGCGTTCATGCAGCTCTCACTGAACAACTGCTGGAGGACAGGGCTTTGCCCTCAGTTGGCCTGTCTTCTAAGCAAAGCCTTTAACTAAACTTTGGGGTTTTTTTCTGATAATCCCGCTCATTTTGATTATAAGAATCCTGTTGCTATGAGAATTACAAAACACATTATCTGCTTTTTAACAATTACTGGGTTTGATGGTGAGGGAGATGATGTACTTTAGTTACAGATTGCTGTGGCACTCTGCTGTCTCACTGCTGAGCTCTTTGTTAGGGAACAACAACAGAAAATGTCAAGGTTGTTTTGTTGGGGTTTTTTTATAAAGCCAAAGAGATACTAAAGTATTTATGACAACATCAATTCAAGAAACATTATTTATGTGAGCATTAGATTAGTGATATTGTAGTGTTACTCTTCAAGTCACATTTTTCCGCTACTCAAAATGTTAGAGGGCAAACATACAAAAAAAACCCCCCAAACATGTCTGTGTTTTAAAAGTGTTTCTTCTGTAATGAATAGCAACTGAAAAGTATATTAACTGAATTTACTGTGCAAAACAAATACCTGCATAGAAAAGGACTTCTATCTAGGCAGCCTACACGTATCTTTGATGACAATGTAAATTCCTAGTCTGTAATACAAAATACAGAATGTCACAAAAATATTTCTAGCTAAGAAAGGATCTATTTTTTGAATGTTCCTTTCTATTTAAGCTCTTAAATGAGAAAGTTTCAGTTCCTTAAATGCTAGTTAGGTACTTCCTTTGGCCTTTGCTCATCACTATATACTTCAGCCACCTATTTAACTTGAAATATGAATATCTCTCAATGTACTGTAGAAACAGCATACATTCACAAACACTTTTTTTTTAAAAGCAAATAGGCACATAGATTTCATGAAGTTTTGCTTTCTCATGCCAAGACTACCGTATTGGAATTTTTTTCTTTGTTTTGGTAAAATGATACAGGATGTCATTATTTCTGAGAAAAGTGAGTAGGCACTTTGGAGTGGGAACCATCTCTCAGTGTTTCCCACTAGGAGAGGAGGCAAATTCCTTCCTAGGGCTGAAGGTGAGACTGGTTCTCACTGTGCAGCTGTAATCACCTCTATGCACTGGTGGACCTCATGATGCCTCTCCCTTCATGTTTGTTGTGTTCTTAACCCAAATTCTCATACAGGTGTTGCACACTCTGCTCAGGGGGATGTGAACTCAGCACGGGTTAGACACGTGTATTCCTTCCTCTATATGCTATTTCCAGCATTTATGAGCAGCTGCGTTGTCTAGAAAAATCTAAGAGATTGAATCAATAACTGTTGAATAATTTCTAAGATAGTATGGTATCTGATGAATAAAAGGCTCACAGATGAATCCTCTGGTATTTCATAGTTTTTTACTTATTCAAGTAATATCTGTAACAACAGAAAACAAAATGGTATTTTTGAACTGATATTGCAGAAGCAGCAGGAGACCAGATCTACTTCCTTGGGATTACAAATGCAAAGACACTTTTTTGTGAGAATGTGAATCACCTAATTTGCCTCTGTCTAAAGGATGTACCAGCCTTTAAGCTGAGTAGCTTAGGGAGGAAAAGTAGCAGCTAATTAGCAAATGCATTTGTATGCACATTGTTGTGGCTGATTTATATGTCAGTGGCCATATGAATCTGAGGACAAAATTTGCATGCTGACTTTGGTCTTTTGAGGACCTTTTTCAAACCTCGGCTTGTGCAGTGTTTTGTACAAGTTTGTCTGCATAAATGTAGACAAAGTTTATAAACTATAGTTTCAGGTTTCAGTATAGATAATTTCTTAGTTTTCGCTAAAAGTTCAATTCAGTTACTGTGTACTTTGACAATGTGTATTTGCATAAGACAAAATAGAAATTCTCATGTATAACAATATATTAACAGATAGAGATCTGTCAAAGCAAACCCTTTTTTAAAAAACAGCTTTGCAGGCCCTTTCATAGAGAAATATCCCCTTTAACAAGTGTTGATCTCCACTGGTAAACACAAATTCTCTAATTTTCATTACTGATGACATTTAATAGCCTTATGCTGAATATCAGGACAGCAGAAGCCCTTGTCACGGTCAGTATAGGCTGATAAAGTAATGTTTGCATTAGAAATACTTATGTCAAATATAAAAAAATATTCATTCTATTTTAAGGTTTCCTTTTTTGAAACAATCTATAGGTAGAGGAAAGAGATACTCTACCAGGCAGATTAGCTACATTATTTTATTGCCAGTTAATTATATAGCAGGTTTATTTAAAATCATTTGAGGCTGGGCTATGCCACGCTAGGTATTTGAGACTTGACAGAAAGCATATGTCTTTGGTTTCCTTTGGGTAGGTTCCTGCGGATAACAGGGGTTCAGTCGGACACGAGGAGGACAAAGGGGCAGAGGGCAGAGGTGCCCTTTTCCTTGGCTACTCCCGCTTTGCTGGACAGTTATGCCGAGCCCCCGGCTGTGAGGTAGAGTCCATGGTGTTAGCTGTGCTAGCCACCTGTGTGGGGTGGGGAAAAACCTCCTTGCAATGTAAATACTTGGGAGTCCAATCTCTCTGCTGCTGCTCAGGTATTTAAGAGCAGACTGGACTAGGAGACAATCTGTATTCTGTTTTGCTTGCAGGGATTTTTGCCGTAGTGGTGAGGTCCTCTGCTTAAACACTATTTTTGTCATTTGGTGGTAAGGCAGGATGGACATTGGATATTTTACTAGAATTACTGTAAATAAAAGTATTTATGTGTTATCGAAGGAGAGTAGAAGTCTACCTTTCAAAAGAGCTACCGTTGCTTCCCACAAATCCTGAAATATGATCTAAAAAAAACCCCAAAACCCTAACGAGCCCCACCCAGCAAAATTCCTGGAGTGCCTAACACAGATCCAACAAAGACTGAGGAAAGCCGCTGTGAAGGTATGCTGTGTTGACAGACAATGCATTTTTAGCAACGCAATTTACTCCTGTTCAGCTTTACTGACCTTTTGAAAGACTGAAATAAAAATATTCTCTGTGGTCTGAGTGATTTCAGCTGTTTCAGCTACTGTACTCAACTATACAAAGGCTTCATATAAAAGAAGCCCTCAGGGGATACAGGGTTGAAGAAATTTCTAATAGTTTGAGGTCTGATTGTTATAACCCCGAGCTGTAATAGTATGCAAGGGTGCAGAAGTAAGAGGGTTGTTTATATTGTCCAAGCTCAAGTGGCATATTTTTATTGTGTTTTTGTTTAAAAAATTGTTTCCAGAGCCCCGTCCTGGGAAATACAACCTGGGGATCAAAAATGTGGAAGAGTAATATTGTTTTTACCTGAGACTTCAAGCTCTTTTCTGCAGGATCAGTGCATAACAAGCACCATGTGAAGGGAAACGAGTTTTCCCTGCTGTGTAAGTTGCCTGTGGCAGGTGGTACCACGTGCATCTGTGGGGCAGCAGCCTCCGTGCGGCTCCCGCAGCCGCCGTTGCACAGTCGGAGCTTAGATGCAAGCTGTTCAAAGGCAAACAGTTATTACCTTGTATTTGGGGTGGAGAAAGGAAGGAAGGAAGGAAACTTTTGTTACCCGGATCAATTTTTGTCAGTTCTCTCCCTATTCTGACCACAGTCTTTAGAGTTTTGCTTTCAGAAATGTTTTACAGCTCATGCTATGATAATGTGTTGACCAGGTAGCACGCAGCACTTGGACATTTTTGCCCTTTGATGGCAAATGCATTTCCCATTGCATGTTAAGTGCCCATTGAAGCCAACGCTTTCTTAAACATGACCAAGATACGCAGGTAACATCTTACCCGATATTCCACCGCCACAAAAAGCTGCTATGGAAAGGCACAGTCCTGTCCTTCCCCATCCGTAGCAGAGCACTACCACCCTTCTGTGATGTCCCCCTGCTGCCAGTGCATTCATATGGCCCAGGTGAGCAAGATGATCAGGATAAAAAAATAATGCAACAGCAATAAACTCGATGCCCCAGTCCAATTTATCACAATGCTATACAAACACTTTTGCCAGAAATGCTGGGCTATGAAGGGTGAAATTCGAGTTCCCAGAAAATAACACACAAACAAATTCAGAATCCACACGAGCTGTTAATCATATGACAAACCAGAAAAGGAAAAATATGCTAAACTGCCCTAATATTTGTCATTCTTGATATCATTCTTGATATCTGTTTTATTATTTTTAATGTGTTTTTCTTTGAAACTCAAAGTTCATTAGTGTTGTACCCTAGAAAAATTCTGACGTCCTTTGACTGGGCGAAACAGGGGCTTAATGTTATATTTAGCTATTGCGAGTAAGATGGTTTTTGAGTTAAATCCGCAGTGCTGAAAGGGGTGAAGGGAGATGAAATGAAGAAATTGCTGTACTAAAGCATAACAGAAATCAATCTAATTTAATATCTTTCTCTGCCAGTGGCCAGTGCTGGGTACTTCAGGAGAAGATATAAGAAACACTGTGATAATTGCTTTCACAGGAAAAATTTCTTTCTGCTGCTTCTCTTGTATTTGTGGCTACCATATCTTGTGATACAATGCATTAAATCCTTTCTAAAATTTTACTTTAAGAATCTTTTTATAGCACCTCTAGAAGCTCTCTTTATTGAAATAAACATCTGTTCCCTTTTAAAGAATTGTACTGATTTTGGGCCTCAATGGTACTCATTTCATAAGATCTCATAGGCTTATTATGCTTTGAGTGGAAAAAGTATTTACCTTCAGAGGTTTTTAAAATTACTGTCTTCCAGCTTCATAGAACAGATGACAAGAGAAGTAGAGAGAAGTTTCTATTACAACTTCTGTATTGCTTAATGTTCCATATAAATTATCGTGTCATAGTTCTGTGGCAATGTACTTAAAAGGATTACATTTTTCTGAAGCTGAGATTTCTTCAGGAAAAAAAACCCACAGAAAACCACACACACGCACACAAAAAACCAAACTGCAGCAAAGAAATGAAAAACTGGGAGGAAAAGGAAAGTAATATTTCATTAAAAAATTGCCATTTTAGTTGCCATTTCAGTTGCCATTTCATGATTGGCTTTGCTCATTGCAGATTATTGCATTTTCAATTTTTTTGGCTCTCAAGTTGTACCCTAAGGAGCCTACCCACACACTTTGACGCGTATGGACATTGTCATCGTCGGCTACGTCATGCTGACAGCTGTAGAAGTGTTTGTCCCCAGAATGCAGTTAACCACTAGAACTAGACTACATTGCCTTACTGATCCTCTGCCATGGTGCTGGCAAGCATGCAGAGTTTGGTGGTGTCTTTAGGGCCAGCTTGAGCTTAGGCATGATTTTAGGAGTGGCTTATCTTAAGCTGATCAGGATCAAGTTCAAGATAAACTGAAGAAGGATACACTCTCTCTGAAAAGCAAATATCCTCAAACAGTTCTGTATGGATTAAAAATGAGTCTCTTAAGAAAAACAACTTTCTCACAGAGATTTTAAGTTCTTGTAACTCCAGAATGTGACACAGCTTTGTGGCGGCTGATGGGTTGAGATGTGATCAGACAACACTGGCATGCCTCAGCAAACTTTGGGTGTTTTGCAGTATCTGGAAAAAGACAGCCAGATGCTGAGGTGGCCATAATGCACTTTATGACCTGGAAAAGGAGGTTTTCCAGTCATAAATATTGGTACAACTTGTAAAGATGCAGATCTTAAGTGTGGGAATCCATAAATTAATTTCTCCATCTAACAACCTGTATGAAAAGGAAAGATTTTAATATCCAGGGCTGAGGAGAGAGAGTTAATGCAGCTGGACCAGTTAACGGAAGCTGTAAGTGTTCACATACCTGCACGGTAATCCAGGATGTTGGCTGCCCTGCCCATTCCCAAGAAACTGAGAACTGTCTCTCAAGGTCTGCATCCCTCAGTTTGGTCACTACCATCAGGTGTGCTGTCGGATGGAAAATGTCACAGGCAACCACTTCTCCCTAGATGTTGCTTCTATAAAAAGAATGCATTTTCAAAACAGCAGCAGGTATTTTTTACTGATGATTTCAGGTTTGAGCTGGAGTGTTGCCCTACCTACACTTAACGGACATGGAGTCTGTGAGCATGAGCTATCATGTAGGTGTTACACATTTGAACTCAGCAGAATTTTTTTTCATGGGATCTATGCCAGTCTACATCAGCTGAGAATCCAGTTTTCTATATTCTTTTCTTATAACTTTACAATAGAACAATATATATTCCATTTTTCTTATTTCAGGGGCAGTGGCACTCGAAGTACTTAATACTGCATTTTGCCTGAATGGTTTTAGTTGTATTCTAACACTTTGTTTTCAATCTGAAACACCAGATTTGTCCTCACAGCCAGGACACGAAGGCAAACTATCAAGCCAGCCTGCTGTATATACTTGTGAAAACATAAATTAACCTCAGGCACAGTTATTTGACTGCATTTCATGACCCTTTTTAAAAACATTAATGAATGTTTAAAGTCTTTTCCCCATGTGGCTAACACTCTGTTAGTTCAATGCTAGATAAGACACCACAGTTTTGCTTTATCACTTGAAAAAACATTGAAACAAAACCCCAGCCGATTCTCAGGAGATGACAGCCCTCTACGTTTATGCCAAGAAGATTAAGGCTAGCATGTTTGTGATGGCTAAATATAGATTTTGGACAGCCTTTTCCAAATGAAAGGTACGTGATTAAATAGTTGCTCAAGAACACTATAAATGCACAAGCAATTGTGTTTTTGACTAGGTGAAAGGGCAATGATTTCTGAAGCTCAAACATATTGAGCAGTTGTTATTGTATGATTAAGACACTTACAGGCTGCAGTTGCATGTATTTACCTGTCTAGTTTGAAGGCAAAAGTGTTTGACTTTTTTTTTTTTATTGTGGTGTGGAAGAAATGAAAGTGCAGACAAGGAAGCCTTTGTATTTTTCTGTATATAGCCTTCAAATAATGTCTGTCATTCTTTGCAATTTAAATACGACATTGCAAACAGTGGGGGAAAGAATCACTGTTCTCTTTAACACTGGGACACTGAAAATTTTTTTGACAAACATTTAGAACAACAAGTAGAAAAAAAGCATTAGAAAGTCAGCATAGGCCAATTATTCCTGCACAGCGATGACAAACACGGTTTCTTCCTCTGTGACAGACAGAGGTAATCAGTCTGGAAGTCTGATTACCACTCTAATCTAATTCCATGTATTCTCTTACTGTATATGAGCGACCATGCAGCATCATGTATAGAAAAACTATAATAAATATCGTATGGGCTAGAGAAGTGTTCACAGGCAAACGGGAAGCCTCTGATCCTGTGGGCCTGCCTTCTCTTGGAAGGAAGGAAGGAAGGAAGGAAGGATAAATCCCAGTTGTGAGTGAAATTGTGCTAGAGATGCTGTTGTGCTCCAGGCCCTGGGATTGATGCACTGGGTGTTCAAGTTGTCAGTTCTGGTCACACGGCGACTTTCTTAGCCGATCTGCAACAAAGGCTAGCAGAAAAGATCCACTAAACCGGTTCTGTATCCTTTAATGATTGATAAAGGGAAGCAGGTTTTGCTGTGTAGAAGTTTTCAATTTTTTTTCTAAAAAAGCTTTTTCCCCCTGACTGCACGCGGACATTTTACTGTGCTTTACACTATTTTGTTTGACGTATCAGCCCTGAGGCATACGCATTCATTGTCACAAGATCGCACTGGGCAAAATTTCTCTTTTGCTCTTTCTTTCCTAGTCTTAAACTTGAGACGCTCCCATTTTAAAGGCAATGCTTCCTAATTTCAGTGCACAGGTTCTTGACCATTTGGATCCATGGGATCCTTCAGTGGTACATTACATGGATTTTCCTTTGCTAATTTCTCAAGGCTGTCATACAAGGAGTGTTAGATAAAAACTGTGCAGAATAATTTAGGCAAATCTTCAGTGGTGTGTGCCATAAGGTCTGTGTTGCTGCTGTAGAGAATAAAGGAAAAGGTTAGCTATTTGTCACAGACTTCTTTCAGAAATTTTAATTCTTCTGTCACAGTGGTGCAGCCGAGTGTGTGGAGACAGCCAGGTGACAGTGCGTTTGGCAGCTAGGCTGTGTCTGCACCGTGGGTACCCCCTCTGCCGTTCAAACACTGCTCAGCCTGCGCAAAGCACATCTCTTGACAAATTTATTTTGAGTGGGGCAGGGAGGGGAAGGCTATTCTTTACAACAATTTAATAGAAGCTATGCGAAAAGACATTTTAGAAAGCAGTGTTGGGCAGGTCCGTGTGGTCTCTCTGTGCTTCCAAAAAGCTGTTTGGAAATGGGGGTCCGGATGCACACAATTTATTCTGTTAATGTTAGGATTGCTTTTTGCCATTTAGTGACCGAAATCGAGCAGTACCTGGTGAAAGTTACTGCAGAGCTTGCTGGCTTACTTACAGACTTGCCTGAATGACATTCTCAAAACTGAGAGTGATGGAGGTAGTAAACATGCTTTCTTGTGACAAAAATTTGAGAGCAGGATTTCAAATGAGTTATTGTACCTTCCCCTCCCTAACTAACTACTTCTTCTCTAGGTACCCTGGATGCAGGATAAGCTTTATCCGTATACTGTAGATATGAATTCTGATGGGAAATAAAAATTACAAAATAAGCTGCCTGGAAACAGGTTCTATTCTTGCCATCAGAGTGCTTTTGTTTTCCTTCTTGTATTTTGCATTGTTCCTCCTTATCTCTTTTATCCTCATATTTGTCTGCTTTTAATCCCATCCTCATCTCTTCTTTTGGCCTCCATTGGAATCAATGGATTTATAGTGGAGCTGGAAAAGGCTTCGCTGAAGATGCTCTGCAGTCATAGGCCATGTGCTGGTGAAATAGTGACTCTCCCTGGATTTTCATTACTGGAGTGGTCTTTTGTTTTAGTTGTCTATCTCCTTCCTATCTTCTACGCCCACCCTCTGCCAGCATCCTGATTATCAGAGCACATTAATTTGTGATATATCCATAAGACCACAGGCCTTGCTCTTTGTGGTATTGTATTAGGAGACTACTCCACAATCTCTGACTATACTAACATCTACTCAGTGCAAACTTGGTTCTTGCCATGCTTGATTTTTGGGGGGGTCCATTTTGTCTTGTTTAGGGTTTTATTTATAGATATTTGAAAGAAATCTGTAAAGTTGATTGTCTGGGGGTAAAACCTCCATGACAGCCTTCGCATGGGTCTACTATCAGAGGAGCAGCTTGTGTTCACGTAGGCTTAACCAAGCTGGATCATGAGTTGCTTTGACATAGCTAACGCTTGTTTCACTCTGCAAGGGTGCACCTTAACGCAGGATTCCAAACGTTCATGGAGACAACAGGTAAATTCTCAAACCTCCTGCATCTCCTTTTGCTATGAGTACCTACGGGTACTGGAGTCTATTTATTTGAAAGCTGAAATTTTTAAATTGCAGCCTGTACTTGGTTACTTTTAAAAATCATTGTGTATCAGAAGCTAGGTCACAGCAAAAGAGAACTTTTGAAAAACCCTGAAAGGTGCACACCTGCCTCTGTATGCACCCAACTATAACTTAACATTTGGCTTTTAACCTTTGTATCACTTCATCTTGTTTATATATTTTACTGTTCATCCGGGAGGTGAGCTAGAATGTCACCAGGAAAAGCTCTATAACAACTTAGTGAATAAACCTTTTGCTAACCTGGAGGAATTAACCACAGGATAGGAGTTAATTGTCTCTGAACTTGCTTGCCAGCTGTGAAGACCCAAGTGAAAATACAAAATATATATGCCATAGATGTAGCAATGGGCAAAAAAATCTGATTTATGATTTGGATGTCAGACCTAAGTAATATGATATGACAGGGCCTATGGTTCATTGTTATAATTCATAGCTACTGTAACAGTAGGCACAAAACCTAAAGCACGGGGCTGTCAGCCAATTAGTTGTGAATTAATAGAACTTCACTGAAGTGTCAGAGGCAAAGACAAAACACTAAAATGTTTTTATATGAATACGATATATTTATACGTGCTTCCTACCATACGATCCATGCCCCTGTAAAGTGTATTCTAGCCTCTGCTCTCTGAACACTGATTCACTAGTGGCATCACTTGATTTCTCCTTCCTATTTCCTGTTACCTGATGGAACTTGTGAATCCTCAACCCCCAAACTGTGCTGTATTACACTCATTGCTCCCTCAATTCTTACTGGCAACTAAATGATGAGACTCATAAATTTCCTGCCATGAATTTCCATGTGTAAAATTCTCAAATAGGGTAGTAAACACAACAGTGTTACTCAATTTCTTGTTCCTTTCCATAGCTATGAATAACGAGTTTTAATTTAAAATAAACAGGTAGGGACATCTGAAGTGTATTTTCACAGGTTTTCATAGGCGCTCTTAACCATTACATCTCTGTTAAGATGGCACCGTTAAGTGTTTAATGCCCTAGTTTACCTCTTTAAAAAGCGATGCAAGCTGTTACATTTGTCACTGGGATTTCATAAGGTGACTAAAGTAATTAGCACCCAAATTCCTCTGGCTCAAAAAGGGAATCATCATTAAGACCTTTTTGACTATATCATTTTTACAAAAAAATGTGCTACACTAGAATTGCTTTAACTTTATAAGTGTTAGTAAAATGTTAGCATTATATCATATTAAAGCAGGTAACAAAATGCAGAGAGTGCAGGAGCCATCTGCCTCATGAAAAGCTTGAACTGAACCTGACTCCCCAGCGTCCATGGCGATGGTCGAGCCTGCTGCTATTTGAAGGCATTGCCCCATGAATTGGTGACAGGATGAAGCAAATCTTCAACAACAGCAGGCATTGGGAAATGAAATCCCCTTCCTCCCCACTAAGCGCAGCTATGAGAAAACAGGACTGACTGTAGACTCCAAATTTCCGTTGATATCTGTAAAATTTGCTGCTGTTGCTAAAACTTTACATTTTGTTGCTAAAATGCCACATTTTCTACAACTAGAGAAAAAAAAATCGTCTTGTACCTCTCAAATCTAATTTTCTGCAAAAGTCATTAGCTGTAGATTTCCCCTGTTATCTCTTTCTGTTGTAGCCAAGGGGAAGAAGAAAAATATTTTTGGTGCTTTGGGTCCATCACCAGGGATGTTCGTAAATGAATGAGATCTCTTCAAGAAGTGTCATGGTCAGGAATTATGTTCACATGCAACAGACAATAAAGGAAAAAAAAAACAGTGGCAGGTCATTACTGCAGATCCTCTTTTTCTTTCCCAGCATACCCCTCAGAAAGCGATGGAGATAATGAAACGTATTTAAAAATAATAACTCACAATGATGACAAGAAAACCCTCAAGCCTCATTTAACATCTGACTTTATTGGCCCACTACCTTCACCATTTACTATACTGTGAAAATCTTGGACAACAGCCCAAAAAGGAAAGTCACAGTTGTATTCCTAAGATAATGGAAACATGAACTGAGTGGTTTGATATTTACCAGCCAGTGAAATGAAAATGAAGAAAATTCGTTATTAGAAGACCACTGCTGCTATACACCAAAATCTCCCATGGAGGCTATTTGGAGGTAGAAGCAGAGACGTAAGGCTTTTGAGAAAGCACTCCTGCCCACAGGCTGATCTTTGCCTGAGTGGAGAATAACTCCCTGGCTTCATGGACAGCACTCTGTGGCTACACCATTGCTCAGCTTGAAATCCCTTAGGAGGGCATCAGTTAGGGACAGCCAAACTTGCTCTGAGACAGCTCCTGTGTCTACATGGCAGCGGAAAAAAACTGAGAAGACGTACCCAAGCTGGCTTTGAGAAAAACAGTAGCCCTTACAAGAATGGCATGTTTCAAGACAAAACTGTAGCATGATCTTTTCATGTCATCTCTGGTTAATTCAGTGCTGTGCTTGGGGCTCCTTGCCATGTTTTCACTCCTGCCGTGTTTTTACTCCTGCCGTGTTTTAGTGGTTGGTGCACATGCTGGCACCTATGACCTGAAACCAGCTCTTTACCTTCTCAGTGCTTCAGAGGAGCCTTGTCCTGCAGTGAGGAGGTGAGGTAGTTCCTGCTGATGGGGTGGGCTGGGGTGAGAACAGCCTTGCTGTCACGCTATGCCTTTTTAGGAAGCCAAATCCAAGTGTGCAAAGTTGTGGATTTGTGTTTTTCATTATAGATAAAATACGTACAAGATGAAGAAACCTGTGAAGCACTGCTTGCAATTAAAGAATAATTCAGTTTATACGGAAATAAACTGAATATCTTTAGTGTCAGTAAATACAAATTTACTGTCTACTGATTTGCAGAGGGGATATTCTTAGTCTTTTCCTTGGCAGAGGTGGCAACCCCTAATACCTTGACGCCTGATGACTTACTCATGTGTCAGTGCTCCGCACTGGATCTAGCAGGAAAATTTTCACCTATTTACATCTCAGTAGCAGTTTAGTGTTGTTGATGGTGCTCGCTCTTTCTCACTTGCCTGCCTCGGGCAGCTGGAGTGACTGCAGCCCCCTCTGAAGGAGGGACAGGGGAGGATGCTCTGACGTTTTGCACTATGCAGTGGTGCGTTTGAGCGTGCTGGAGAGATGAAGGGGCAAGAAGGGGTCAATGCTGCAGTAAACCTGCTTTGATTTGGGTTTCTTAGAGATAACTTGTATATTGGCTGCATGGTATCTGACCTATCGATTGTGTGGTGGCGGCAGCAGCAGGATATTTGTGCACATTATCGCTAAGAACTGGGTAAAGCCATGCTCAGGGAGAGCACGTCGTGTATGGGGAAAAATCTTTCATGTTATTTGTCAAGTGTTTATCCAGGGAGGTACCGATGGCTTGTTTAAATAGATACATATACACCCTGATATCTGGTGAAACAAATATTTTATTAACTGTGGTGGTCTTTTTCTGAGTGTGTTTTCATATTTTGCTTTACATCCCCAGAAAACCCCAGTAAACAGGGATTACGTGCGGCGAGGAGATGGGATTCCATTCGGCAAAAGCTGTTGTAAATAGGAATTATGTGAGTGAATTATGCAGGATGTAAAACAGAGGAAATAGAACAAAGTAGTAATAGTCACTTTGGAAGGCTTTAATTATCTTTAGACAGCAAAAACAGTTGTTGTTACAGTTTATGGCTCAAGCTGAGCCAAATCCCTTTTGCACCATTTGTCCAAAGTGGTAGGAGTGAGAAAATGAGAGCACAGAATAGCCTCTAAAGGCACTTTCTTTGCATGTAGTTGTCAGAGAATGTACTAGTCACTAACAAGAAGACTATAGAACATTTGAATTCCTTTTCCTAAAAATAAATTGGATGTGTTCACATATTCTTTCCCAAATCATATATTTAAACATTATTGCTTCATCAACAAAATTAAGTCCTATGTGCTGCACAGAAAGGAAAACGTGTGTGTATACCTGAAATGAAAGTAAAACTCCATCCTAATCCACTGAAATGACCAATGCATATGTCTATCCACAAAGTGTTAGATTAAGCTCTACTAAATATTTGCAGTTTCTTCCAGTGGAGTTTAAACTGGTTCCAGATCTTATTAAAGTTTTTCATGTTCTTCTCTAGGCCATAAATTACTTCTTCACATGAAGACGTGACTGCAAAATTCATATAGACATTCTAACGCTCCCAAGATGAATGCAACAGCGGCAATGTCATAAAATATATTCATTACTTGCATTTGTTGTTGGTTATTGCTAGGAAGTAGTAATCTAATGTTTACTATGTTTTCTGCAACTGCGATAAAACTCTAGGTGAAGGTCTTATTTTTTTCGTTGGGGGCAGGGAGGGAATTCTTAGCAATGAAATATTCCCAGACTCACACGTGTATATATTAAATTTCCTCTATTGACCCAGTTGCACGAGTTGGAAATTATGATTACATTGCAGTTAGATGCACGAAAAATGTATTGTCTCAAGCTCAGAAAGACTGAATGTAGAAGTTTTTTGTCGATGACTTTTGGTCTGTGCTCTCTGGTCACAGGTGAAGATAGACTTAGGGGGAAAAAAAAATTACAGTTCAGGCATCCAGTTTGCAAGGAAGCAGCACTCTGTGATGCTCTGTGATGTGGGAAGAGAAGGAGTGTGGCTCTGGTTCATGTGGGAAACACTGTGTTGACTCTAAATATCAGTACAGAAATGAACGGGTGAAAAAAAAAAAAACAAATCCAAAAAAACTTCATGGAACCCAAAAGTTAAACTGTGATTTCACAAGTCTGAAGGGATTTGTAGGGAAAGGTCTCTAAGGAGGGAATTACATTTTTTTTTCCTGTTCATTTGGTTTTTCCGCAGTTTTAACTTCTTCTCTCAGTTTTTTGTACCCTTTGCCATGTTACCTTGCTTAGAAATGACTGAAGATAAATTTGGACTGAAAAAACCAAAATGCTTGTTTCTCTATCAACATCAAATGCATAAAAAAATTATCATCTGTAATGAAAATATGTTAGATTTTGACACAGTTTCTATGTTCATGAATCAGTATTTGTCTAGAATTTCTTTCAAAAGGTTTTTCATTAGATGTCTAATTCCTGAGATAGTTTTATATCTTTTTCAAGATCTTTTATGAAAATATTTTGACTGATAACTTTAAAATAGTTTCAAAATCGGGTACCTAGCTTACTGTAAAATAGCTTTCCACTACTTTTCACATTAAACCAGGTTCTGAATTCGTACAGCATGTGTGCACCGTCTCATGCAAAGATTCAATAACTCTGAAATTATATTGTAACTTCTCTTCGTTTATTTGCATATAAAGCACATTTAAGTCCAGTTTTCACCAGGATGACAATCACAACCACACTTAGACCAGCTGTGGTTTTCTAACCTCTTGTATGTACTGTTTTGACAAAAAAGACTGGCATTACATTGGCCTTGGATAAGGGCTGTTCAGCAGCTGCCCGAGTTTCGCAGAGGGCAAGGAGGGAGATGCTGTAACTCGCTGGCTGAGAACGGGAATACAATTCTCATAGAAAGACTTTAGACCCCGTGTGCTGTGCAGAAAGATAGAGAAGTGTGCTCACTCTTAAGGCAGTTTTGAAGATTTCTCATGTTGTCTGGTTAGGTATCCTGAGGATGTTGGATATATAAGTACTGCTGGCCAGGATGATGATCTAAGACCTCTGAAACTGCATGTTGGTCTCATGAAATTCTTTTTGCTTACACTTCAGCAATACAGACATTAACAAGACCTTCCATTTACTAGCTTATTCTTGTTTCAGGCCTTCATGTTTGTTCTTTGTATCAATCTTTTATTTATATTAGAGATGGCTAGCCAGAGCCATGAGAATGGTTTGGCTGAATTTGTGTTAAGAAGCTGTCTTCTACAGAAAGAATAGATTTGTTACAGGTAGGACTGTTCTAATTTCCTTATTCCCTAATAGATAGTACTTGAATCAGACCCTTTTTCTCATCCTAAAATGAGGCAGGGAATAGGTACAGACAGACGTTTATGTAAGTGAGAGCTGAAGTGATGTAGCTGAGGATCTGGGCAAAAAGCCTGTGAAAAAGGTGTACGGTGGCTCTGGCAACACTCCTTGTAATCCTTTCCAAAATTCCTTGAAGTACCGACTTCAACTTACTCTGCTTTGTTCTAGTGGCATTTAGCACTTGGCTTTTTTCATAGGCAATTGCTTCTCTAACCCACTGCTATATACACGAAACTACCAGATTTATGACTGGAGTCCAACAGTTTTAGCATTCAGAAACTGTGTTGTAATACAAATGGTTCTCCCTGAATACAGTGGCAAAGCAAGATGTTCTTTGTTTTCATGGCTTGGAGCAAACCAAGAAGCTAATATTGGCAAAAAAAAAGGAGCTGTGTTAGGGCTTACAGAGGAACAAAAATGAGGTATGGGAAGATTTCAGCAGAGCAGAAATGGCATCGCTTACTGCTTAACATAGATCAGTCTGGAGGAAACAGTCTGACTTTTGTCAAGTTGACCAATCTTCTTGAAAACAATCCACACTGTAGTGTAACTAAGGTTTTCATGGGTAAGAATATCTGTGAAAGATCCAAGAGAAGCCTTCTGATTCATACTCTTACGTCAAATGGAATAGTAGTTTTTAATTCAGCGTACAAAATCCCTTCCCCTGAATTTCAGAGCACTATCACTTGAGAGTCTCACAGAGGGGCAGAATGCCTGAGCTGTGCAGGGACCTCTGCACCCCATCCAACCCCTCGTGCGGAGCAGGGTCAGCTATAGCAGGGGGTACAGGGCTGTCTCCAGTTGGGGTCTGAATATCCCCAAGGGTACCAGAGTCTCTCTGTGCTTGACCACCCTCAGAGTAGAAAAGATTTTCCTTACATTTAAAAAAAACTTACTGTATTCCAATCCATGCCTGTTGCCTCTTGTCCTGCCACAGGACACCACTGAGAAGACGCTGGTTCTGTCTTCTTGCTGAGATTTCCCCCGAGCTGTCCTTTAGCCAGGCAAAATGGTCTCAGGCCTCCCCTCGTGTGACAGGTGCTTTAATCCCTTAACTATCTTCATGGTTCTTTGCTGGACCCTGTGTCCATGGTTAACTCAGTTTTACTGCTTACACTGTGTTTCTAATCTCATTTAAGCTCCAGGTATAATTTACTTTGTTGCTTACACCAATAGGGGCTTTGTTTCACAGCTCAAAGTATTTTCAAGTGGTTTTTGTGGTTGTAAACCACACATAGCAACGCTCTGTGGAGCACCTACCTGGCCATAAATTGTATTGCAAGCCCTGAGCTGCTGATTTCCAACATTCCCAAAAACCTGCATGTACAGCATCTGTGAGGCGTTTCAGGAAAGTGGCCACCTTTGTAAACCCAGGTGTGGGTCCTTATTGTACAAAGGGCCTTCATCAAGAAGGGTTTGTCTAAGCAAAACCCAGGCTTGCTCTGTACTCGCATCAGAACTGTGCTGTTCTGGCCGCTGTGGACAATTATTCCCATCAACACCATCCACCATGCCACTGTCCTGCCCTCGTCATTAGCAAGGACACTTCCTAACATTTTGGTAGCCTCTGTGGTTTCAGAAAAGATTGAAGTCCAACATAGACATTTCCCTGGTGAATAAACTAGGAGTAAATTTCCTTTCACCTGTTTTTTTACTTCTGTTAAATACCTAGGAGTGTACTTATCTCACCGAACCTCTGATCCTTTAAAATTAAATTACCCTCTCCTGGTGAACCAGATTAAAAAAAAAAAAAAAAAAAAGACCTTGTAAAGCAGAGTAATCTTAGCTTGTCCTGGTTTTCCTGATTAAGCACTATTAAGATGAATGCCCTCCCCCATGTGAATTATATCCTTGAGGTCCTCCCTGTTCTGCTGCCCTTCAGTTATCTGTAAAAGCTGCAAAGTGATTTGTTAAAGCTTCTGTGTGTTTCAGAGCTTGAAAAGAATTGTTTCAAATGTAAATAGAGCCCTGCCACTAAACTAATCAAAACTTTTCCCCCATAAGCTTACCTTAAAAAGCAAATGGGAGATTAGTGGCCCAAAAAGCCCAACAAAACAGAAAAAAACCCACCTTTGTTTTGAAAAAGATATTCAATTTGGGAGTTTTCAAAAGTAGAATAAAAATTCATTTTATTGAGCTTTAGTATGGAAGTAAAAGTCTTGCTGACAAGCATCTTAATGCCCAGGCAAAGCACAATACCTGGCTATATAGCCCTGTATCACATTTGAACATGCAACAGTGAGGAACTCCATCCTTACGAGCCAGATCCCAACATCAGCCATACACACAGGTTTCAGTGAGTCCCTCTGGTCCTCAGGTTTCCAACATGTCACTGGGATTTTTTTATGCACATCATGCTGCAAATCCCACAGTGAAATTCCAGTGCTTGTCTTCCCTTTATATATAATGAAAACAATTGCTTAAGTACACTTTCATGCAACCCTTTGTATATTAAGTGCAGGCATTTACTGCGGTCTCAGTTATAGTTAAATCATAAGGCTTTTTCCCTTTCAGGATGACATAGAAAGTGGTCACTAATTGCTATTAAAATAATATTATATCTACTAATAGTAAGGTTTGCCCTCATCTGAGGATCTTCAGTTTTATCAATGAGGACACTGCGTTAGTCTGAGGATAAAAGCTAGGTAGTACTCAGAGCTAGCCCCCTAACCAGCACTGTGATTGTACATGCCAGGATAAATTTCGGAGTCCTGTTTTACTCTCTAATCAAACACTGTGGCTTAATCTCCCTCAAATAGGTGCCTAGCTTGGGATCTCTGAGCTGCACGTTAGCCTGCCTCGGTTTTTGTAGAAACTTTTAGACAGAAAGCTCTCTCCTATATTTCTGTTTCTATAGAAATATATAAATATAGCTTTCTACCTCACTCTTAAGACCCATGTGGAAATCTTACATATAAAAATGGTTCTGTGACTCTTTATGATTTTTGCCACCATTGGTGCAACCCCTTTTCAGAGGGGAACGTGCACCACAGGCAGCTGTGACGCTTCTGCTCAGGTTCTCAGAGCTGACAGCGCTCTTCTGGGCTTATCACAGGTTGGTTATTTCATTCGAAGTCTAACCTACCCCCAGTAAATTATTAAGAAGAAATTTGATCAGTTGAGGCCCAGCGACCTATTTAGACAACTCTTCATTTTCACCCTAAAGTAATGCCTCTGTAAATTGAAAAGTAAGTTTGTCAGTTAAGTGCTTCCATAATTTTTTGCTTGGAATGTAATCATTCAAGGTTGCATTAGTCTTGTTTGGTTTTGGTTTTTTTTAAAGTCGTTACTATAGGACAGAACTTTTGACTAGAGACAGCCCTTTGACAACTAAAAATCTTTTCCATTATTAGGAAAAGTCCCTAACTTAAACTACGGTTTCTGTTTTTCCTTCTGCTACAGGGGCAGTAAAACTGAAGTACCACCATCTCAGGCATAGTCTGTGTCTGAGACAATGCCCTTCAATAAAATTGTAGAAAAATCCAGAAACTCTTAATGTTGTTTTTTAATGAATTAATTTTGGAAGTCCTACTGCCTACTTACGAAAAATAGAGGAGGTGACTTGGATATTTTACAACAACCTTTCCTAAAAGTTAGTATTAACATTGGACTAGCTCCCATGAGTAGAAGGACCTGCAGGTTGAGCTCTGTGGTTACTTATAAATAAGACATCAAACAGCAGTTTGATCTTTTTCCTTATAAGCAGAATGCATGGCATGAGTATTAGTTTTTTATTATTATTGTGATTTTAGAGCTATATGTATAAAGATACAATTAAAATGTGATGATATAATCCAAGCGAGTACTGGAAAGCAAGCCTCTTGATTATCTCTTTATAAGGAGTCATGTAATGTAGCAGGCCACATTTGTAGAAATCAAAGTAATTTGTGAGAACCTATGAAATCTAGAATAGTACAAAATTGTTTAAAAAAGGTGAGAGATGTCTTTGTTTTGCAGAATGTCGTGTTTGATTCTGCAAGTTTAACAAAAGCCTGATGGGTTAAATTCTCTTCAGTTTAGTTCTACTTGGTATAGTAACGCTTAGGGTACCCCTTGGAAGCATCTATGTGGGCTTAGGAACGCAAAGAAAAAGTTGGAGACAGAAGAGTAATAAATAAAGTAAATAAATAAGCTGAACATGAGCCGGCAATGTGCGCTTGCAGCCCAGAAGGCCAACCATATCCTGGGATGCATCAAAAGAAGTGTAGCCAGCAGGTTGAGGGAGGTCATTCTGCCTCTCTACTCTGCTCTTGTGAGACCCCACCAGCTCTGAAGCCCCCAGATTACCCAGGGGTAATGGCTTCAAACTGGAAGCGGGTAGATTCAGATTAGATCTCAGGAAGAAATTTTTCACTCTGAAGGTGTGTGAGGCACTGGAACAGGTTGCCCAGGGAAGTTGTGGATGCCCCATCCCTGGAAGGGTTCAAGGCCAGGTTGGATGAGGCTTTGAGCAACTGGGTCTAATGGGAGGTGACCCTCCCCATGGCAGGGGGGTTGGAACTAGATGATCTTCAAGTTCGCTTCCAACCTAAACCATTCTTTGACTTTAGAATAATAGAATTTTCAACACCCAGAGCAAGACAAATAGATGAAACATTAATTACAACATCCGTATAATCAAGCTGCTAGTAATAATATTCTGAGGTTGATCAAGTTGGAATATTTCCAGTAAAATCCCTGGAAAAACAGAGCTACACCTATGTGTGTTAAAATGCTGATAAAAATAGAAGTCTCAATTTCCTAAAGAGGTTTAAAAAAAATAATCCTGAGTTGCACTGTTAGTTAAAAAACATCACTGGTTCTAATCTTTTGATCTTTACACCATAAATCACAGGATCATCCAATGTGCTACCTTCCAGTGTGTAAAGCTTAACACACAGAATGTTGCTTAATACTACCCAAAATAAAACGCTTGTGGGTGAGAGAGGAATAAAAAAGTAGATTGTTGTCTGATTTAACTCGGAAAATCTCTGTGCTAAATAAAGATTTATCTTGGCCTTTTCTCTGTCAGCTTTTCTTCTAGAAACACTCTTAGCAGATTGATAGTATAAAATATGAAATTAATTTTTGCAAATTCATCCCAAAGTTGCTGCCAATAACAGCTAAATATTATTCCAGGTACAACAGGAATGTAGTCAAGAGTTGCAAGTACATCGAACTAGGAGGGCATCCTTTTCTTTGGATACTTTGCCTTCTTTACTACATATTAGCAAAGATGAATGAAGAGCAAGGTCAATCATTACAGTCACATGTGGTAGTTGTCTGTCTTGTGTTTATTAATTCAGTACCGTCTACAAAACCAGCATGCAATATCCAAAAACTCTTAAGTGTCTCGGATCTTATGGTGGATGCTTGCTGTCAAGCAAATAAATCCTGATTGGTATCAATGGCTACAACAGGTGTGATCTGTGGTAGGATTTTACATATTGAGCCTATACACAGAGTTTACACAGAAAGGCAGAAGGTGAAAAGAGAAAAAGGAGGTCCAGAGACGATTTTACACGGGTCTGAGCCTGGCAGATTACGAACTGATATTAAGAAAACCCAGAGTTACGATGGTAAATATTAAAACACTAAACAGGACTTTTGAAAGAAAATTAGATTTTCCTTGCTGTAGGGTATGAGTTACAACTATTGGATGTTCTGAGAAAACAGTAGAGAAGAGTAATTTCTGGAAAAGAATTGTCTTCCTTTTTGCCAGAAGCTGATTCGGCGAGATGATCTCTGCCTCTTCCAAACAGTGGGTTTTCTGTGGTGTCCGGTTCCAAACAACATAGACTTTGGTTGGCAACATGCTGCTGACCAGGGACAGCAGCTAAAGGTATTTCAAGGAATACATCATCTCCTCCTTTATTGCCATCAGGCTGAGAGCTTTTCTAAACAGAGGCGGTGTTTTGCAACATATCCAAATAATACCTAGCATAATCTGGATTTTATTTTAATGAATAATCATAACGTACAAACTAATATGGCAAGGTATGAATATTTAAGGATTTTTTTTTTTTCCTTACAGTACTGTTTCAGAAAAAGCCTAACCAGTAACTTGTGACCTAAATGGAACTGTAATAATATAGAAAAATTTTTAGGAAATAGTTTTCCAAATGATTGCGGTTCTAGATCAGAGTCACATTCAGGCACTCTGTTTTAAAGCAGGTGTAATTCTGCAAGTTAGTATTGAGATTTTGTGAATGCTTCATGCCGTGTTTGCAACCTGCTTTTGACAAGGAACATCTAATTGTTGAGACAAAGAGAAATCAATGAAAAGAGCTACATCCACCTTCCAGAAATGGATTAATGTGCAGTGATGAAAAGCCTCCTCTCCCTGGAATTTGACTTGCTCCAGGTTCCATTTTCTGTATTTGCCTTCAGTCCTATCGCCTGTGCTGTGCGAAAAGCAATAACTAGCTTTGACATTATCTCCACTGCTTATGTTTCTCTAAAATTACATTCTGCTTCTGGGTGTTTTTTCCCAGACTTTATCAATTAGGTTGTTCTTTTAACCTTCCTCCTTCCTGTCTGTCCTCTGTGATTCCAGTTCACAAAGTCTTTGCTGATTGTTTCCTAATAAAATACTTGGGTGAATTTTATAGTGAGAGTACTGCAGACCTCACCCAGACTATACTACCTACTAGATGATAACATGCCTGCGGATTATGTGTATACATTCAGTTTGGAATGTTAAGTTGTACATTTTTTTAATGCGGAAAGGATTGACTAGAAAGTTGTATTTTTACTTCTATCAATTTTATCTTACTCAGAAGTCACCAAACAATTAAACGAAGAATTTAGTGTAAGGGAAATATTACTTCATCTTTTCTTGTCCACATTAGTTGCAATGTAGATAAAATAGGAAAATTTCTGATTCTGAAAAGCAATGATCTTCATAGTGATGGGAAAGGTACTTCAAAAAGAATATTTTATTTCTTTCCAAATAATTCAGTTTTGTAGAAATAGGAAATTCAGTTTTGGGAAATGGTCGCTATTTACATAGAGAAAAAACCCTGAAAAGATTTTAACTGTAGAATTGCCAGCTTAGAGTTACTGTAATTAGTGCTTCCCATACTACATTCACGCCATCCAGTCATGGCCATTTGACAAATGCTGCTGATTTGGATGCCTGAATAAGAAATGTTGCTTTAGGCTTTTAATGTAGGAGTTTAGCAGTTGTCTCATCCCGTGTTTATTGGGAATGCATATAGAATCTAAATACAACTTATATAAAACATACAAGGTGCCATTTTTGCCATCTCTAAGAATGCTCGTCCCAATGAATTTAAATAGTCTATGGTGCAATAGGATCTGTTATTTAATCACTGAAAGGTCAGGGAGGTCCAGAAACAATACTTAATGATTCATTAGTGTTGAAAAAGTAGGCACAGTTGCAAATGATAATTCATCTCTTGGGACTAAATCGATGAGTCCGCTGTACATCTATGGGCTCTTGTTAGTTTGTTGCCACTAAGCAGCCTTCAGGAAGGCACAGCGGTCAGAGGCTGACGTCAGATGCTGTTTTCCACTTGCTGGCGCTCGCTCTGGCCGTATCTCCCTCCCCAGCAGCCTCAGTGTGTCTAACACGTATTTTCAATTCATGCTGCCACGGTGAATCAGAGAGGGACAACTGCGCGCCAGGCATTTTTAAAAATCACCGAATTTCAGGTGCAAGGACTGACTGAGAAAGTTTCTATTTGTTGCCATATATATCCTCTTTTCTTTGTGTACGTTGTTGGAAATTAGAGCAACAAAATAATATTCGTGCTATGAACAAAACCCACTTCAAACTGTTGTGCCCCGCTGAACAAAGGCCCCACCAGAGCATGGTGGCATGAAGAGAGAGCAAAAGACAAGGCTTGGATCACAACTGTGCTTTTGTGTATTTAAGTTCTGTGTACAGGTAGTTCACAGACAGAAGAAATGAGAGAATATTTCACTTATGCTTGTATAGACATGTTTAGGACACCTGAATCTTTTTTTTTCTTCATAAAGAAGGAAGTCAAACGCTTGGGATTTGACTGTCTGGGGGTCTCAGGGTTTCTTCTCCCTGAATTTCCTTGAATTTATAAAATCTATTGTCTTCTTCTCAACCGCTATTTTCATTTTCCTACAAAGAGACTTTCTCGAGGAAACTATCCCTTTAGCTAATTCATGACCAATTAACTCAAAATGTCTTTTGAAGTTTGTTTGTGAGTGAACTTTTATGGACACTGACTGGATAAATGAAAACTGAAAATTATTCCTTTGAAGACAGCGCTAAGCGTTGCTTATGAAACAACAGTATCTATGATAAATTAATAGAAAGGAATCCCAAATATGAGTAAAGCGGTTTTGATTATTTTGTTAAAGTGGTTATTAGTAGAAATTGATTTGAGGTATTTACTCAGTTCTTATCATCTTGCTTGCTGTAAAGTATATTATTCTGTCCTTAATCGTGTCTTGCCATGTTTGTTATTGACATAGTCATGGCTAGACTTGGTCAATAATCACAGCTGATTCTCACCACTAAAAATAATTATACATTGTTAATTCATTTAGTATATAAATCAGCAAACAGAGTCTTGATGAAATTTGAGTAGAAAATGGATGTAAAATCAAGTTAGATTAAAGAAGCAAGTTTCTGTAACTGAACACAATAAACAGTATGTATTACATCACTGAAAGGTGTTTTAAGGAAAGTGGTCAATGTTAGATTATTAGGCTTGAAATAATAGCAATAATAATGTGTTTGCTATTTTATATGTAATGCACAAGTAAATAAATATGTAGAATCTAAAAGCACTTGCTTTTTTGCCTTGATGGAGAAATGTGCTGCAGAAATTTCCCTAAAATGGTACCCATAACAGCAGCCACTGTCTTATTCTTGGGCAAGGAAGGTATTAGTATATAGAGGGTAATAACCTCGTAATAGGAAATGTTTTAATAATTGTAGTAATAAAAAGATGTTAATCTTGTCCCAATTTTTGTTGGATCAAGCCCTATAAACATATATAGTCTCCATAATAGTTTTATAGTGAATGTCAGGGTTGTTTCACAAGGCCATAGGTGTACTGCTATATTATTTCAGTCTCCTTTGACCATTGTAGTGTATTCAGATGACCTAATTTTAGGTATTTGGAATGTAAATGTATGCATCTGAGCAAATTGCTGAGACCCTGGTTACGTGAACGTAGAGAAATATGCTTCTAGAATACTGTCGGCTTTGTACTGATGCTGTCACCTAAAACATTGAATTATGTTTTGCAAGAACTGCTAGAGAGGACATTCAGCAGATTGGGTTACAGATGTTTACATATTTAATGGTACAACAGTTTAACTCCACTTTCCGTGTCAACAGATAAAAGGAACCCTAGTAAGCATGTTTATATTCTCTACCTTTGAAAGAGCACTTGCTCTAATTAAGCTATGTAGATAATCTGAAAAAACATCTTGAAAAAAAACCCAACCCAAACCCTGAATTTTGATTGAGCACTGAAACAAGTTGTTCATAGAGGCTGCGGAGTCTCTATCCTTGGATACTCAAAAGCCCTGAGTGGTCCTGAGAAACCAGCTTTAGCTGGCCCTGCTGTAGCAGGTGGACTGGACAAGATGACCTCCAGATGTCTCTTCTAACCTTAACCATTCTATAATTTTGTGAAATTTTAACTAAAATACTCTGTATGTTATGTCTTCGAGCAATTTAATGATAGTTCGGAAAGCGTGTCTCACCAATAAGTCTTGTTCTACTTGTGTCTCGATCATTCTGAATGCAAGAACTGAATAGCTGTTTCTGAGATTTACCGATACATACTCACCTTCATGAAAAAACCCACAGCAGCTCTTTTCAATGAACAGATAACTCTTTAAAGAAATTATGATTAAGTAGGTAGAAATACTTACACATCTCATCAACATTAAGCCTGTAAATATTAAAGCTATTTAATCCGGCAAATTGCTTTGAAAAGTAGGTATGTGAGGTTCCTGCTGCTTTTTGGTTTTGTACTAGATTGTAATTGTTTCTTTCCTCCTTCACTCTCCCTGCCTGTTTTTGCTAAATACAGAAGGGATGAAGCAAAAAACCAGGGGCAATCAAGGCTATGTCATATGTTACACTATGGCGCGTAACCTCCAATGCTATTTATCAAAGCAGCGTTCAGCCTGAGAGAAAGGTATTTGTGTTTTTATGTAGAGGCACTAAACCTTGGAGTATGAGAATCTGAGCACAAAGAAAACTTGTTCTGGTACTTTCATTTCCTATTTGGGTTTATTCTTAAAGAATAAACCGTTCTTTACAATTTGAGCAGTCAGTTTGATCTGAGTTCCCTGAAAGAACTGATAATTCATATGCTGGTTTCCCTTTTCTCTAGATTAATGTTTAATTATGGTAAGAGTCATGTTCACGTAAGTCCATTTCTTCTCTGCTCAACAGCAGACCTGTAAAACTCAAAATAGTTGCCCGAATTAGCAGGACACTGCCACTAGAATGAGAAGGATCTGAAATTACAACAGTAGTTTTTAAAAAAAAATATTTTGCTTTTCACAGTCATCCCTAGTTATTCATCCTGCAGATGTTCAGTACACCTCTTCAAGAACTCACTGCATGCTCGGGTCACCTCTGTGTGATTCCTGTCACGTAGTTATTTTGTTAATCGCATTGTTCCTCTCATGCTGTGTTGAGGGTTTGGGCGGGGGTTTTTGGTTTGTTTTATTACTTCATATGACACTATTAATCACAGAATTTCAAAGATAAAACAAACATCAATTTGAACTGAAAAGCCAAACTATGCCGAGTATTGAGATGAACACTTCTAGTGACAAACCGCCATTTTCAAGTTATCTCAAAGTACATATACAGTACTGATTGCAATCCAGACACTACACAGTTACATCTAGGAAGAGATTCTAACACTCCCCAGGTTATTTTAGGCATGTTAGCAAATGATATGATTTATCATGCCCAAACAGACCTTTTTTTTTTTTCTAATCCTAGCATTTCAGCAAACACTTAGGTCAGATTGCACTTTAAGCTTGTTTGTATTAGGTAGATGCATTATTATATTATTACTTCCCTTTCCTGAATATAATTATTTTCCATAAATGAATCTTGTCTTGAAAGACAAAATGAATTGGGTAATATAGCTTGGGGAGAGAGCCTACTTAAGTTTTCCACGTGTCCATTACTAAAGATATGATATTCATTTAAAAAAATAAATCTTGATACCCCGAGGAAGCTCAAGAATCAGATTAAGGGATAATGGATCATTATCGGGACTATATAAACAGCATTTGTATTGATTAATCCATGTTACAACTCCTTTAAAGAGCTAATAATTTTAGTGCCAAATAAAGAAGAGATTGCAGTTTCCAGTGAGGAAATGGCTGTAATTGCCATTTGGGTAGGGGATAAGAGATGGTTATTAGAGACCATCCATTATTATGATCCATCAGTGAAGCTGCTGACCGCAGAGGCCACTATTATACAGATGAACACTAAATTGCAGAGCATGTGCTGGTCTCTGACACCCACCTCGTGCTAAAATAACAATAAAAAAAAAGACTTACTATTCAGTGTGCATTTCAGGATGAACCTACCTATTTTTGAGCATTCTTCTTGTCTCTTGACCACCTCTATTCACAACATGCATAAACTAGGCAGGGATATTATTTCAGAATAGTCTATTTATGATGCAACTATACATCCAGTCATGTAGAAAACCTTACTATTTAGTAATAATTTAATACTGCTGTCCAAAATCAAAATGTATAGACACAAACACTAAAAATCTATTCTCACTGGCAGGTTTGACTTCTAAAGACACTCTTGAGGAGACATGATGCTTTGGTTCTAAAAAGCTTTTTTTCTTTCTGTAAGGCAGGGTTCCCTTTTGCATCTTTGTAGCTTCATGTCTTCATTGGACACAAAATGTTATTGGTCCCTCTTACCACGAAGAGAGGAATTTGATTAGAATTTTTACTCGTTTGTGTTTGATATGTTCCACTATAACCAGGAGTTATTAACAGAACACCTCTATTTTATCTATAATTAAGGAAAGAGAGTCAGAATCTGGAAATAATTCTTACCTAAAGTTCCAAGTTGATAGCTGAAATCCTTTTAGTTTCATTAATCTTCATAAAACTGTTTGTAGAAGAGTAAAATCAAAAGAGCGTATATCTGCTGTAGCTGTTAACTTTTAACATTTAATAATATTAATATATTGTCCTGTTTCTTCATTCTAGCACAAATATATGAAACTAAACATTTTGAAGGGTGCACCGTGTTAGACGTTGAGTCGGCCATTTGTAACTGAATTCCTAATGGTAAATGGTGGGATTAGTGCAATTATTGGCAATTTATAGTTATCAAGCTAAAAGCATTATTAAGTGGATCTAGCCAGTTCAGAGGTGATGGCTTCTTAAGGCAGCAAAAAAATACTTGTTTAATCTTTATCCTTCCCGGTTTACTAGAGAACACTTTAAGTGCCCTGTAACTTCTAACTCAATTATTTTAAAATTGTTTTTACAAGTTTCTATAAGGATTCCATTACAGTTTAGCATTAATGAGTGATAATAAGCAGTTACCTGTAAAACACTTCCATCTGAGGCCTGCTTCTGTATAGTGCATCTTGACTGTAAAATTCTTGCCTACAGTACCTATCACAGGTCAGCCTACAGCATGGATTGTATTACTTGTTGAAATGCAAAATTAGAATGCATAAGATTTTAAGAGATTATTCTGTAGTTTAGTGAGTTGTTCTAGAAGCTAAAAGCAGTTATCTAGGTGATGCTGATTAGAATAACTATAAATAAGATGTGCTTACACAATTGCAGATAACGAAATGGCCACTGTAGAAGTGATTAAAATTTCTGTTTCACTAAAAGATATGGCAAATTACTTGGTTTTTTACTCAACTTTTCCTCAACTTCCTGTGCAGTTGAAGAATTAGATATTTTGAGAGGGTAAGAAAACTAGTCTGGAATTTAAACTGAAAGATAAAATTTTTAAAAGATATACCGTCTTTTTGAATAAAGGACATTTTTTTTTAATTGTGTCTATTTACATTAGATTGCAAATTGCAAACATTTTGGTGGTTATTGTTCCCAGAGATACTTGTAAAATGAATGATTTCAAAAATGACCACCACAACTTAAAGCATTATGATACACCATTGAGCAACAGTACTAAAATAACAAGAGAGCTAAGTATTCAGCAAAGGAACTTAAATACGGATGTGACTTAATACGTAACTTAACTTAGAGGGAATTTTTCTTTATATTTTATTTTGAGACCTACTTTTAAAATCTTCATTGCTGTGGGGTTTCCATCACTGTCCTCTTTCTTCCCCTAGAAGATTATTGCGTGGTATTTTTTTCACAGCATTCTGTCTAAATTTCTTTTTGTTGGGTTTTTCTCATTACTACTAGATTCAGATGCTTTAAATACTTCATTGACCTCCTTGCTATTTTATACTCTCCAAGGACTGCTATTGAAAAGTTACAATACCATTATAACTACTAAATTATTGCTCAGTAGAGCTCTGTGTTGACTAGTTCTTTTAATCTTCCATTACAAGTAAAAATGCTGGTCACCTTTGTTACCCTGCTCTGAACTCAAACATTTTTCTTATTTTTTTTCTGAAATGTTAATCCCAGAACCGAATATTATTTTTAATGCACATTTCCACCAAACAAGAATTCACTAGTAAAACCACTTGAAATCACTTCAGTTGCAGAAGCATTGGTCTAAGCGTTTTCAGCATTCACTGAAGCCAAAGCAAAAATCCTTACTGTCCTGAAGTCTGCTACATCAGGATAATGTCTATGATATAAAAGAAGGCTGAGAGGACTGACTTGAATATTTATGATTTAACATATGTTTAATTTCTTCCAGCATTTAAGTACTTTCCGATGTATAAAATTCAGACTGAAAACTAATACAGAAACAGAAGGAAGGTTTTAAGATGCAGACTTCTGGAGAGTAATGGTCTGCTGCATTATTTTTTCCAGATAAACCATGAAATAAAATGAGTAGCATTCCTGTTCCACCAGTAAAAATGTGGTGTAGACTTCCCTGTAATCACAAAAGCAAACTGGGTTCTGACATTGTTGCTACTCTGACTTAAACAGTACAAATGCTTCATCTGAAAACTGCCAGCCATGTACAGCACCTTCGAGCTGAAAATGAAAGAGGAGAAAGAAAGAATGCCACTCCTTTTCGTTATGCTATTCTTACTAAAATAAAGTGGCAGATAGTCCTAAAACTAGAAGAAAACAAGTTGGTGATGTTTGTACCCAGTCAAGCGCAGCTCTGCTTTCATCTGGATAATGAATCATTCACACATTCACAGTTAAGTGTACTTTCTCTGACTTGTAGGTTCTAATCAACAGATTGACATTGTCTACAGAAAATTGCCTATAATCAGGACTGTCCTAAGCTGGGGAAAGGTATGTCAGCATGCCGCAGCTCCAGAAATGTGTAGGTTTGTAGGATTCTGCTAGTAGTTTTGGTGATGAGTAGCCTATCATCCTCCTTTTCCTATTAGCTCTCATGCAAATGTCATCCATTGTAGCATCTTTATCTTACTGTACAGGTACCAGTTCTATGGTTAAATTTAGTCTACAGATGTGGGTTTTTTATCACTTGCCTAATAAATTTTACTAGTTTGACACCAGTACATGACCTGTATGAGGGATGCTGTTACATTAATTTCATGTTTTTCTTAGCACAGAAATTCCTGATGAGTTATGTTAATCTAAAGTCTGCATAAAATATAATTTTATAATGATAACAGAAAAATCAAAGCCCCGAGGAAATAAATCCCGATATAAATAAGCATTCAGAAACATGCACCTTGTTTTACTTGGTAAATTCTCTGGTGGGACAGAAGAGTTGTCCTATGATGTGACATTCATTGTTTCTTTCTTGCACTGCGTCTGCCCAGGGTTTCTGTGTTCACAAACATGACCCAGTGGGTTCCCACTTGCAAACGTCGTATGATCCCCACTTGAACTTGACCTCCAGCTGACTTTGACGTGACAATTGCTAGAAGAGAGGCAGGGCTTGACACAGTGATTTACTTAACTGTATATATATTTTACTGTGTGTTGTTTAAACTAGCACATTGAACTGTTTACAATGCTTCACTAATATATTTGAAAAAGTAATTGGATAGTTCTAACTATGTAAAATTGCTTATACAAGTGTGACAATGCAGTACACTGCTGCTAAGCAGGTTTTAATCAACTCAACATTGGGTTCATTTGGTTACTAATCTCAGATGTCTATGCTTCATTTTTATATTGTAGGATGGAAGTTTCCATAAATATTCAAGACATACTAAGTAAAAGTAATTATTTAGGGCTTAGCTGGGAGAGTAAGCAATAGCGTGAAAAACCATATGAGCTGAAATAGAGATTTATTTTTTTTTCTTTAAAAGTAATTCTTTGAGTGTAAGCTAGATTTACAAGTAAACTGTGGATCATCAACATTTATATGAAAGAAATACAGTAGATTTGTTTACTTGGAGTGTATGCGTGCTTCAAGAGTCACCTTGCACAAAAAAGATGAGCTTTAATTACAATAAAACATCTGTTCCTCTTATAAACTGGAAGTCGGCTTCTAACAAATCGTGTTTTTTCGCTTGCGTTCTTTTGATGTGCTTACAGTTTTACAAACAAGCGTTTTCAGAAAAAAAGTTTTCGGGAACTTCTTTTTATTGACGCAGTCCATCCCCTCGGTGGGGTTTAGCTGAGGGGGGTTGGTTTGTGAGGGGACTCGGGGCAGGAAGCCCGGCAGCACCCCCGGGGCCAGAGGTGGCCTGGCCATGATTCCTCTCCTCTGTTTCCTGAGCAGCGCCTGTGGTTTTGGCTCCCCTGATGTGGGGGATTCGCAGTTTTCCGTGTTGCCGTACCGCACGCTTTTAAAACGGACCCCGCTCTGGGTTTGCCGCAGCTCCGGGTTTGCCACAGCCCTGCCTCCAGCCTTGCCTTCCCCTCACCTGGTGCGGCCATCAGGGCCCGGGGGGCGCTACCGGGCCTGGCTGTCCCGGCTTGGCCTCCGCCAGCTGCCCACGGCGCAGCACCCCGTGTCAGCCCAGCGCGGGGCCCTCTCTCCCTGCCCCAGCGACGCTGTAGGGTGCTGGCGTCCAGCCCCGCTGATGCTGGCCCCTGCCCACAGGCCGCTAAACCACCCCGTCCCCGTCGCCCTGCCTGGCCGTGCCACAACATGGCTGACCCTGCTGCCTAGCACCGGGCCCAATCCTCACCCTGCCTGCCGTGGGACAGCCCAGCCCAGCCTCAGCTCGACCCCATGGAGGTGCCTGTGGATCGTCACTCTGGGCCCCCCCCGGCCGCCATCATCCCCTGCAGACCCTGCTCCCTTCTGCAGGTACTACATGTAGCACAGGGCCTGCGCGGCAGCCATGTTATGGCTTCCAGCTCCCCTACCTCAGGAGCAGCTGGCCTGCACTGAGCCCGGACAGGAGTTTCCTTGCTCTGCATAGTCGTATTTTTTCTTTTTAAAATACTCTCTTAAGGTCTTTTCAAAGCTAAAAACAAAATGAAAACTGCTGGAAAGGAAACAAGAAACAAAAATAAGTTATTTTCTCCCTTTCTGTGCAGAAAGATTTTACACTGCTCTGATTAGTAATAGCGAAGCCATTTACAGTACCAGTTTATTTTAACAGAAGAATGAAGTTTAATTTAGCATGCCCTTATTCTTTTTTTTTTGCTTTGTTTTGTTTATTCCTCAAGGTGCCATCCTGCAGCCAGCGGCGACGCAGCGTTACATTCCCATCCCAAGCAGCCCGAGGCGGAGGCTGATCTCCCACAGGGTGAGTCACGGCTCGCGCAGCATTTTCTGGGGAGTTTTTCTCTTTTCTAGGGGCTCTGCTTCCACTTTGACAGTTTTGCTGCCTTTGCCTTTTGCTCTGTTCTTGCCTCGAGGATTTTTTTCATCTGGCATCATGGTAATTAAAGACAAGTGAGTCAAGTATTACCTTGGATGAGAGAAGATGAGAGAAGAGGAAAAAGAGGCTCAGACAACTCTTTTCTTTGTTCTCATCTTTCAAATAAGAAATTGCCATATGGTTTCTACTTTTTTGCTGCTTGTTATATTCATAAATGTGACATCTATTAATTACATATTGCGTTCTAAGAGTTTTTCCCTTTTTAAAGCTATTCATATTTTCTTCTCTGTATTGTTTCCAGTGTTAGTTTTTGATTTCATAATTGCAGGCTTGGATACTTTTATGGTTTTACATGAAGTCTGGGATGAATATTTTTACCTGAAAGGTATATGAGAGACATATCATGCATGACAAGTATATTAACTATATTTGATCCCAGTAATGGAAGCTGAAGATTCTCCATTAAAGTAAATGGAAACATAATGATTTATGCCAGCTGTGAAGATCTATTTGGTTATATTTGCTGTAGGAAGTCCATTTGTTTGGTGGAATGGCAAGGTTCTTTTTTCTGAATAATTTGAAAATATTTATTAGACTGGTTATTAATTCTTAATATGTAAACATTTATATTTCGAGGATTATTCCTAGTGAAGCTACGTTGTGACTACAGGGAGACAGCTATTTCTACAGGCTTACAGTTTGTCTAGGTATACCTGGTTTAGGACTATAATTGCTCCTATAGTGGTTCAGTTTATCAAGAGCTGATGGACACTGTCAGGTTCAGGGTCAGTCATTCTCTGGGTATGCAGGAAGTGGTGGCCATGGAAAGGAGCTACAAAATTGTGGGTTTGTTTTGGTCATTTTGAGAGCAGGGGTCAGCAAACACCAGCTTACTTGTCTGTATGTCTCATTCTAGAACAGCTGTTGTTTGTTATTGGTGGAGATTTGACCTTTTACTGATAACTCTAAACTAGGGTTGGCATACCTACCTGTAAATATTAGTAACCTCAACTGAACAGAGCAATCCTTTGCTGTGTCGAATGTTGTTATGCTTTGCAGTGACCCACTCCTCACAACTTAAAGTGATCTCTAGTTAAGGTTTCCAGGTGAAAACGTTTGCCTTCTTTATTACTTTTCTTCCATAGATAAACCCATTACCACTGAAATTTGACAAAATGGCACTTCTGTCCAGGGTTCTGCTCCATGCCAAGGAACAGCATGTGTTTTGCTGTCCATGCTGTTTCAACACTTGATCTTTCATTTCTGCCTTTATAGTATGGTGTGACCTCTCTTCTGTACTATATTGTGTCTGTCCTTGTGGACTCCTTTACTTTCACTTTGGTGATATTTCACTTTAATTTCTTCTCAGTCCATATCTAGTCTACTGCCTATTTCCAGTGGAATTCAGGTTTCTTATTTGCAGGCCAAGTGCTATTCAAACTATGAATTTAATTTCTTGTAGTATTTTCTGCTAAAATACTGCATTTTGAGAGTTACTTTGCTCTGACTTTGTACAGTTTTAATTTTTAGCCATTTGAAGAAATGATGTCAATGTTCAGACAAGCAAATTGCTAAGCATTTTCAGGCTTCATTTGTAACAAACCTCTTTATCTGAGAAAACTGACTTAGAAAAGTATATTCCTTTAAGTGTGGAGTTTCCAAAGTGTACAAAACTCATATTTGTTTACGTGTGGAGCAAAATTACTGGCTGTTCACAAAATTAAAGCACTTTAACAGTGATGCTGTAGTTCTGTAACAGTGATTCTGATAGTGCTCCCCATTTTTTCCCAAGTTATTTTTTTAAGCACAGATGATTAGTTTAATGGTCAGATGTGCTTTTAGGATTCTTTTGCTTAATTAGTTTTGTACATTAATATGAAAAAGTACAAATCAGTCTTATCACTTGATCGTAATTCAAAATTTAAGAAAACCTATGCAAAAGGGTTGTCTTCTGAAGATGTCTACTCTTAACAGTTAATAAAATTACACCATAGGAGTTACAAAATTAATTATTAGAGGAATTACGACACTTTAAGAAATCGAGTAAAGCTTAGGGTTTATTAATACATAACTATCAACGGAGGACTTGGCACCACTGTGAATGTGCTTTTTAAATATGCATGAAGAGTCCTGATGGTGAGAAAGGGTCACTGGTATATGTGTACACAGGTATAGATGTTCTTTTCCGCCCAAAAAAGAAGACGTTCAAGAGAATGTATGTCCTTATATCTTTAAAGAGTTATTTTTTCAAATACTTAAAAAAAATAAATAGTTCAGTGGAGTCTGGAATTAGAAGCAGAAAATGAGACACAGTTACAAGGACAGCTCCTTATGAATATATATACATATTAGTACACGCACAGACATATACCTGCAGGTTGCTCTATAAGGAATCTGGATGGGAAAAAATTTATTTTGGCAGTTGGCAAATACTATTTCATTGGTCTTTACTTTCAATCAAGGAAAACCACAGATTTACATGTGGAGTGAAAAACCTATACTGATATGAACACTTGTGTGTTTTTAATGGTTTATGTTTACTTGCACCCTTAAGCTTCCTCTGATGGTTTTATTTTCTACTTTAGTGAATCAATTATCAGTGGTCTCTCCAGGTTCTTCTTTTGTCTGCAGAGGCAAGTCATCTCGTTAGGGAACAAACTTATTGCTTTGGGATGAAATGACTACTTGTATTGTGGAAGTACAATAAAAATCCTCAAATACTCTGTAGCAGTTATTGCACTTGGATATTTTTGAAGATTATCATTCAATAAATAAACATGAAAGGGAAAGAAATTTACCAAAGCCCTTGTATTGGTAATTTCTTTTCTAGTAAAAATATACAACCAATAAAGTGTACCAAATTCTGTAATAGTTTTTGCTTTTCACTTGGTGAATTCTTAATTTCTGCTTTCATTTCGAAGAAGAACCAAGGGTGGAAAGGCTACAAAAAATTTTTTTTTTTTTAAAGCATTTCAGATCCCTAAATAATGGCTTAGGTTCATCTTCTGTATGATCAGCGTGCTTTTTAGTATAGTCTGTCATGTAATCTGTCTAGTGTGTTATACGCATGCTCTTTAGCCAGGATGTGGGATTAAATTAAAACAGATATATTATTTCAGGAGGCAAATAATATGAATTCTATATAGGATATGTTTTGATTTACCTAATATGGTGACAGTATAGATTATAAGGCCTTTGAAATGAAACCTATTTCTCTTGATTAAACATTTTATATTCAAATATTAAATGTTTCTGCTTTCAAATAATGATATTTTAACTGATTTTATGTGTTTTTAGTATGTCTGTGAAGATGAGATTTTCCAGGATATATTAAATTAAAAAAAGAAAATCTTCCATTTCCTCAGTGGACAGTGTGTGATTACATAAAGAGAAGTAATTACTAAATCTTACTGCAGAACTTCTTCTGTGATAGCCTGGTTTCAGAAAATACCAAACATCTTGGTCCTCAACAAGGACACAGTGCATGTTTAGGTCTAAGCAGTGTCACTAGCCTCCAAAGAAAAAAAGGTTAAAAACTTTGATGTAAGAGAATGCATGTCACTCTGCAGGATTTAGATCTTCTCAGAGGCTTTGTAAACCCTGATTTAACATTGCTTATTGAGTCTCTGAATACGGGGATGATCCTTGGGTCCAGTTGTAGTCGGTGAGCTTCTTCACATAGGTTGCATGGCTCACCAGTCTCAGCTGGTTTTCAGAAAAGGGTTTAATTCTGTGATCTACCTAATTCGCTCCCTTTTACAAACAAAGGCTTAGGAAGGCTTGGCTCTATCAGCACAAAACAGTATAAATCAAAACAGTCACTTAGAACTGATGTTTTCCCCGTAACATTTAAAACTCTGTATGCCTACGTAAATCTACTACCTTCTAAAAAAGCATTTCCTTTCCTCTAGATATGTGTCTTAATGAAAATAACCTGTTACTTTTAAAAAAAGTAGTCATGAACATGAATACCTGCTTGAAGGATTGCTTAGATTTATTTTAGCTAGGTGTTCATCCATAAGACATTGTCTTTTTTCCATTAATGACAGAGATTCGCAGTAAGTGAAGTATAGTTCTTGGTTTACAGTGCCAGTTTGTTCACTTTTCATTGCTTTTGAGAGACACTGTAAGTGTAATCATTTTAAAAAATGGATTTGCTCAGAACTGATTGCAGATTCTACTGTTAATCATTACACTATTCTTTACTTTTTGTTCTTTTTAAAGTTTAAGTATTGCATTATAAGGCAGCCTTACAGGGAGCAATCTTAGGTAGCGATGAACTATTTAAAACTATTCCAGAATCAACTGAATTAGACATTGGGTAACTCCACACATCTTTCTACCAGTGGACACTGGTCCTGAAACCAGTAGACTCAAGGAGTGTAAAAATGTAGATGCTGGAAAGCAGAGGTGGTGAGGTTGTTTGGCCTTTTCATGTATTTACCATTATTAAATGACAAGAGAACATTACCTTTAGAGATGAAAGAAACTTTGGGGTAAGGAATATGAAGTTATATCCTTGGAATCCTCATACCTGAAATATATTCTAGATGCTAGGTATGAAAAGAGTTTACTCAGTGGTCAGACAGAGTGAGTCTAAATATTCGAAGACAGGCGTTTATTAATTAGTTCTGAGGCATGAGCTTAGCTGCAGTACATATTTGTGCATATGCTTTTAGTCCACAGCCAATGTGGTATTAAATATATTCAAATATATTTAAGGTTTAAATTACCTTACCTCACATTTTATAATGCTTGAGAAAATACAAAGCTTGTTACTATGACTTAGCTTGTTAAGCCGCAGTAACATGACCTTTTTTCTAATCCTCAGAATATCAAGATTTGATACTGTTTCATAGAATCATAGAATGGTTAGAAACAAGGATGTCATGTGGGAGAGTGTCCAATACTTTGCACAAGTCCAGGTAGATGACGTCTGTTGCTCTTCCCTTGTCCACCAACACTGTAACACTGTTGTAGAATGCCACCAAATTTGTCAGGCACAATTTGCCTTTAATGAAGCCACACTGACTGTCACCAATCACCTCCTTATTTTGCCTGTGCCTTAGCAGAGTTTCCAGGAGGACCTGCTCCATGATCTTGCCAGGCACAGAGGTGAGACTGACTGGCTTGTAGTTCCCTGGGTCTTCTTTTTTTTCCCTTTTTAAAAATGTGGGTTATGTTTCCCCTTTTTCAGACAGCAAGGACTTCACCAGACTGCCACAACTTCTCAGATATGATGGATACTGGCTTGGCAACTTCATATGCCAGTTCCCTCAGGACTCATGGCTGAATCTCATTTGTGTGCCTTCAGGTTCCTTAGATGGTCTTGAACCTCATTTTCTCCTACAGTGGGCAATTCTTCATTCTCCCAGTCTCCAAAGTCTCCCTTTGCCTTCTGTGACTTCGGTGGTATGGCTGGTGAAGACTGAGGCAAAAAAGTCATTCAGTACCTCAGCCTTCTCCATATCCCAGGTGACCCATTTCCTTACAGAGAGCACCCATATTCTCCCTAGTCTTCCTTTTATCACTGATGTATCTGCAGAAGCTTTTCTTGTTGCCCTTGACATCCCTGCACAGATTTAATTCTGTGTGGGCTTTAGCTTTCCTAACCTGATCCCTGGCTGTTTGGACAGTTTCTCTGTATTCCTCTCAGGCTACCTGTCCTTGCTTCCACCCTCTGTAGGCTTCCTTTCTTCCTTTTCCAGATGCTCCTTGTTCATCCATGCAGGATGAACGCCTCCTGGTGCTTTTGCCTGACTTCTTTGTCGGGATGCATCGCTCCTGAGCTTTGTGGAGGTGATCCTTGAACATTAACCAGCTTTCTTGGGCCCCTCTCCAGTGCTTTATCTTGTGGTACTCTGCCAAGCAGATGCCTGAAGAGGCCAAAGTCTGCTCACTGAAGTCCAGGGCAGGGAGCTTGCTGTGCACCCTCCTCACTGCCCTAAGGATTCTGAACTCTCCCATTTCATGGTCACTGCAGCCAAGGCTGCCCTTGAGTGTGACATTCCCCACCAGCCCCTCTTTGTTGGTAAGAACAAGGTCCAGCATAGCAGCTCTCCTCATTGGCTCTTCCGTCACTTGGAGAAGGAATTAATCATCGACACATTCCAGGAACCTCCTGGCTTGCTTACGCCCTGCTGTGTTGTCCCTCCAGCAGATATCATGGTGGTTAAAGCTCCCCATGAGGACCAGGGCTTGTGAGGCTGCTCCTATCTGTCTATGAAGAGCCTCATCTGCTCAGTCTTCCTGGTCAGGTGGCCTGTAGCAGACCCCGCTGTAATGTCACCTGTCCCTGTCCTCCCTTTAATCCCAACCCATAAGCTTTTTGTTGGCTTCTCTTCCATCCCCAGCCAGAGTTCCATGGATTCCAGCTGGTCTTTGGCATAGAGGGTGACACACCCCCTCCTCATCTCCCCTGCCTGTCCTTCCTAAAGAGCCTGTATCCTTCCATTCCGGCACTGCAGTCACAGGAACCATCCCACCATGCCTCTGTAATGCCAGTAAGATCATAAGCCTGCAGACATGCGCACGTTTCTAACTCCTCTTGTTTTTTCCCCAAATGCTACGTGTGTTTTCATAGGGGCATTTAAGTTGGGACGCTGCTAAAGCTGGCTTAAAGGCTGGAGTGCCTGGAATTTCTTTCTGCCGCTCTCCAGATGCTCTCTTGCTGACCTGTGACCTGATCCAGGCTCTAGGCATCTATTACTGGCACTGGCATCAACCCATGCAATGAATGCAGTTCAAATTGACACCTCTTGTTTATTTGGATGAACTTTCAAGGTGTCCCTATGACAAATGTGGAGAATATGATAATATTTGTTTTACTGTCCTTTAAACTAACAGGAACCATTGTACCTTCAATTTACTGTTCCGTAAAAGCATCATTTGCAAGCATTATTTTCATGGCCATGTATTCTCTTACAAATCATATAAAGCAGTGTTAACTGCTGTGTTTTATACAGGCAAGCATATTTTTTGGAGATCTGTAAGTATCATCTCTCCTGAGTACCTGTCTACATTTTTATACAGGTTTTATTTTCTATTTGGCACAGCCTTTTTTATTAGGTTAGTAATAACTATATTGACAAAATCATTAACGTCTTTTAAGACATAAATGTGTAGGACAAAGAGATTACAGTAAAATAATTAAATGCTTAAGTCAATTTTATTTTTCTGTCCTGAACTTTCTATCTTAAATTGTTTATAAGAGACGATACTTTGAAACTGCAGTAGTTGATAGTAATAGGTGGAAAATATATTTTTTCTACTTCAATATGTATAGACAACAGATAGAAAAAATAGTCAATATATTTGAAAATGAGTGCTATAAACCCTGTGTAATAACTATAATAGTGCAGAGATTTTGTACTACCTTTTAAACATTGTCATATGCTTTTGTATGGTAGTTTAGCTAGAATGCCATTGTTCTGTTCTTTGTGAAAAATCTTGCAATCTCTGGCTAAATTCACAGGGATTTCTCAAGTTTACAGCTGGAGTGTTGCAGTGGGCAAACATGCATTATTGAATGCAGTGATATAGCCTGTACAAAGCTGTTGCAAAGAGTCACTATGAACATTTCCACATGCATTGGTTTCATTTAAGAAGCTATGGAAATGCTCAGAGGTCTTGTTTATTTGCCTAATGTGTGGAACCTACTAAGGCTTTAATCAGCTAATACTGATCTTCTACCAGAGGCACTAGTCCTCATTAGTACAGTTCATTTCTCCTAAAGAAAGGAATTTAAGAATGATTTTCCAAACCTGTAGCAAAAAATACTTCCTGTTCCCCCAATATCTGCAGTTATTCTGTTGCCATTTATGTATTTTTCTGCCTAGATCTCTTTCTGTGAAACTCGTCTTGTTAGACAAATGCTTTGAACATTCTAGGTAGTTTCACACTCTAAACAAAATACTTAACGTGAAGTGCAAACTTCTTTTTTTTTTCTTTTTTCTTTTTCTTTCTTTCAAAAGAATTATTATGAAGTTTATTGTTGAAGCTCATCAAAGGCACAAGACTTCCAGCTTTTTAGCTGGCTGGTACTTGCCAGTGTTACAGGACAGGTTTTATTTTTGCAAGTCTTAGTGAACTCCATGGGGTTATTCTGAAAAACAAATAGACACAGAAAATGTATGCTGAACTCCCAGCACTTGGACTTCAGAGCATTACCTGTAGTTAAACTTCTAATTTGTGCAGCAGGTCAAGGTACAGTTCAGAATGAAGTCAGCTGAGGATGATTTAGTGGGGAATGTGTTGAAGACAGGAATGTATGTTAACTACCAGGCCACAACAATGACTGTGATAAGAAAAAAAAAAAGGGGGGGGGGGGGAGGGAGGAGGAACTGAAGCAGGGGGACCTGATTGCAAAATATAACAATGATTTATAAATCTTTTGGCACACAAAGCAGAAGCAAGGGCAAAGAAGAGGTATGGTTACTTTTTGACCTATCTTTTTTAAAGTCCATAATCCTGTGGTGTGGATAGTGTGGAAAGACCTGGTTAGTAAGATGACAGCATTTCATTTAGGTGAGGCCATTCAGGAACAGTGAAGGCAAAATTTACAATTATTTGTTCTATTTATGTTCATGCATTAGAGGCAGTCAGACAGTTCCAGTCCTTTAAAATGCTGACTGACTTATCAAAGTAGTTTGGAGAAAGGAAAAGCTGTTCTAAAAGACTATCTTGAGAATTAACTGGCCAGGGATCCTACTCACTCTGCAAACTTTGGAAAGATTATGCCCTGCTGAGCTTTCAGTTATGTACAAACCCTGGGGACCTAAAACATGGTGAATGGCAAATTTATTACCCCTTAAGGTTCCTTAAGGGGTAAACTGAAAAACTGTTTCTGGAAAAATAACAAATGAACATCAAAGGAGATCACCTGGATATTCAAACATGTTGACACAGTCCTGCACAACATCCTTGTTTCTAAATTGGAGAGACATGGATTTGATGAATGGACCACTTGTTGGACAAGGAATTAGGTGGATGGTCACACTCAAAGAGTTGTGATCAACGTCTCAATGTCCAAGTGGAAACCAGTGATGGGTGACCTTCCTCGGGGGTCGGTGCTGGGACCAGCGCTGTTTAACATTTTTGTCAGTGACATGGACAGTGGGATTGAGTGCACCCTCAGCAAGTTTGCTGATGACACCAAGCTGTGTGATGCAGTGGACACACTGGAGGGAAGGGATGCCATCCAGAGGGACCTGGGCATGCTCAAGAGGTTGGCCTGTGCCAACCTCATAAAGGTTCAGCAAGGTCAAGTGCAAGGTCCTGCACATGGGTCAGGGCAATCCCAAGCACAAATACGGGTTAGGTGGTGTATGCGTTGAGAGCAGCCCTGAGGAGAAGGACTTGTGGGTGTTGGTGGATGCGAAGTTCAATGTGAACTGGCAATGTGCGCTTACAGCCCAGAAAGCCAACCGCATCCTGGGCTGCATCAAAAGAAGTGTGGCCAGCAGGTCGAGGGAGGTCATTTTGCCCTTCTACTCTGCTCTGGTGAGACCCCACCTGGAGTACTGTGTCCAGCTCTGGAGCCCCCAACATAAGAAGGACATGGACCTGTTGGAACAAGTCCAGAGAAGGGCCACAAAGATGATCAGAAGGCTGGAGCACCTCTTCTATGATGACAGGCTGAGAGAGTTGGGGTTGTTCAGCCTGGAGAAGAGAAGGCTCTGGGGAGACTTTATAGCAGCCTTCCAGTACATAAAAAGGGCCTACAGAAAAGAGGAGGAGGGACCCTTTATCAGGGAGTGTAGTGATAGGACGAGGGGTAACAGTTTTAAACTGAAAGAGGGTAGATTCAGATTAGATATTAGGAAGAAATTCTTTGCTGTGAGGGTGGTGAGGCACTGGAACAGGTTGCCCAGAGAAGTTGTGTATGCCTGCAAGCGTTCAAGGCCAGGTTGGATGGGGCTTTGAGTAACCTGGTCTAGTGGAAGGTGACCCTGCCCATGGCAGCGGGGTTGGAACTAGATGATCTTTAATGTCCCTTCAAACCCAAACCATTCTATGATTCTGTGTTGTTCAGGCAAAGTCTGCAGATGGAGAGGCTAAGAATGAGCTTTAAGAGTCTTCAGAAAATTTGTGAGAAATGAAACTTCAGAAGTACTGCCTTGTGCACAAGAAATCTTTAACGTGACTGAAACCATGGAATATGAGTAATCTTCAGAGCTTAACTTACAAACATTTGGAAAAGGGTCAACTGGATAGCATGAAGAGTGGAGAAGAGAAACGTGAGAAAAACAGATGTCCACAGCCAGCCATTTGCAATTTTAATGAGAAAGTATCACCACCTACTTCTCTGCCTATTTTTAAAAAGACATTGCCACAGAAAATAAAGAAAACATTAAAAAAGTTTTCAGAATTTCCTGAGTCCTCTCCTGCTTGGCAAAAGGAAATGCTGGCCACATTTAATTCATCCTAAGAGAAGAACTGTTCCTAATGAAGAGGGAGGTGTGAATCTTCTTCTGCTGTGCTGGAAAGAAAATTAAGTCATCAATAAAATAATTTCTTAGAGGCCATTTTTTTTGTACAATTTGTGAAGCATTGTTTAAAATAGGTTTATTTTACATCAAAATAACATTCTTTTCTGCTAAAGCAAAAAAACCCCAGTGCCACTGTTCTTAGATTTTTTATTTATTAATACCTAAAACTTCAAATGTCATGAATTTTTCAAGAAGATTGAAGAGTACCTCTAAAATTATAGCAGCATTTTTATGTCACTGGGGAAAAGATTGTCACAGTATTTCTCTGATAAACCTGTCTTTCAGGTCAATGATCCGTCAACTAGGAAGGATTTCCAAATAAGCCAATGAGCACTTCAAAGGAGCTTTTCGTCTTTTGTGTCAACAAGCACATTGGAAATAATGTTGCAGTTTTTAAATGACACATTGTATTGAACGGCATGATTTTTGTGGCAAACCTGGAGTTAGTCTGATCTTTTAGAAGGGTAGCTTAAGGAATATTTTGTTTTCTAGTCTGGCTGACCGACATCTTCAGCTGCCTAGCTGCAGATGCAAAAGTGAAGTTCAAAGTTAAATTAGAGAGACTTTTACAGAATCAATTTAAAATTTAAAAAAGAAAATGAGGATGTTAAAATGTGAGACCAAATCTCTACAGAAAATTATTTTGTACTTTTGTCTTTAGTTTGAACAATTGTGCTCCTCTAAGTTTGATTTGAACAAAAGTTGTAATGTAAAATCTGAATTAAAATGTGTGATACCTGTCCAATATGTCAATGTGTTATCAAACACGTCCTGAAGAAGTGCAGACTCTGTAGCTTGCTTTATAACCTCTCATCTCTGAGATGACCACGGCTGATCTGGAAGCTGGGGCCATCCTCATTTATGGTGTGACACCATAACATAATCTTGCAGTGATACCTTTGTATTGGCAAGGCACTGGACAACTTGGTTTTGTTTATAAGCTTCCACTTTGCTACATATTCTAATGGTTCCAGAGCTGTTGAAAGAAATTAACAAGGCACTGTCTTCAAGGCCTGTGGATGAGGTCCACATTTTGATGGGTGCATTGTCTGGCCTTGAGTTTGATCTACCAAACTATTAAAAAAAAAAAAAATCCCAACCAAAACCCCACCAGAACAAAAGCTAAGAGCTAGCTCTACTATACTGTTTCTCCAATGTGTTTTTCATGTCATCATCTCTTTTGGAAAATGTAACTATGGCAATTAGAAATTACTATCCAAACAGCAATTTGGGAATAATATATTGAAAAGGGTGTTCTCTTTGACGAAAAGATAAGGAGGGGCAGAGGGAATAGGTTATATGAATCCAGATTAATACCACAGCTTGAAATACTGAAGTGCTGAACTGAGATCTAATGACTGAAAACAGATGTAAATTATATTAGTGTTAATGAACCAAAGAGAAAGTGAAACATATTAGGGTAAAAACAGTGTGTGTGTGTGATCTTTTTCTAAAAAACCCTATTTTTACAACCTTTTCTGCCTTCAGAATCCTTGCTATTCATAAAAGCACTTGATGGCTCTAATTGTTTAAAATCTCATCAAAGCTTCCTGTATCAATGGGAATGTTCACTCTTCCTGGATATGATTTAATGATTTAATCACAATGGTTTCTTACCGTGAACCCTGCTAATGGGGATCCTGCACAGATTACGTAAATTGTATTCACTCAAGTAATGTAAATGGTGAAGTATTTAATTCTATTTTTTTTCCCCTTCAATTTAATTGAAATGGAACCATTTAAATAGCGCAATTAGAGAGCTCTCTGGCAGTCCAAGAATAGTTAAGATTATCTTATTTTATTGTGATTGCTTTTAAAGGCAATAATGTAGACAGACATTTTGGAGATATTTCTTATATTATGCTGATTATTAGTACCATGTAAAAAACATGTATACACTCATGAACTACATTTCTTACAAATTCGGTCCTGTGCCCTCTTTTGTGGTTGCTGTTTTCCATGAACTCTGTCACTCAAGACAGGCTTTCTGTGTGCTTTTGGTACTGCTGCTGCTTAGAAGAAGCAGATTTCCCCCCTACCAGCTTTCTTACCTTCTGTCCTGAAGCTGTTTATGGTAATGGCAGATGAGTATTCAAAACATGTGCATGGTATTGTTGCCTGTCACACAGGCTGTTTGGCACGAAGGCTTTCTCTGATCTGCTTCGCCTGTTAGTAGGCTGTTTAAGGTGTAGTGGAGTCACATCTATTAAAGCTTTTGAGGCTAAGCTTACATGAAGCAAGCTTACTGTATTTTCTAACAATTTACTGTAAAATTGTGGCATTATGGCTCTGCTTGCACAGTTTATTAATTTCTACTAGACTTGTTAGCAGTCTAGCTAATGCATGGAGCTTAAAAGTGCCTGATTACAAGCTCCAGTTTACAAGTACAGAAGGTTTTCCTCAGTAATATGCATGTTTAAACATTCACCATTGTAATCGTAAGTGTCTAGATACAGTTACAGTATATTTTTTTGAGATTTCCATTGGCTGGCTCCTTTCTCTTTTGAACCTCCCTTATAGGTGTGTCTATCTAGATTCTGAGGTTGTGTATCCATGATAGTTTATAAAAAGAGTCATGATTTGGACTGTGTTCTGAAGTTCACAGAGTTCATTCATCCTAATTTTCAAAAGAAATTAAATTTCTTATCAGATATGTATTTCTCCAAGGCAGTTTGATCCTCAGTTCTTGATTCTGCCGATGGGGCTGGCAGGAATTGGTGTGGCCAACAGAGATTATCTTCCAATTTCATTTCCATTAACATTTTAAACTAATTTTTAAGCTATGTCTCCGTAGTACATCTCTACCAACAAGACAAGAGATGGCTACAGCTTGTTCTAGGGAAAAAGATTTCTAATGGTTCAGCTACTTC